>BGPT01002819.1:19398-68086 GCA_003297045.1 Symbiodinium sp. clade C Y103 | reverse complement strand
TAATAATAAAAACTAGTCAACCCCGGGGTGTTTATTATTAGGGTCCCCTGCATCCAAGTAGTTTTTAGTATTAAGGTCTGGCGCTTACTATTAGGGATCTGCTTCGAAATCCAATTTTTTGCAACGTATTAATTGCGTTTTAAATTGTGATTTATTTGATTTTGAAATCGGGAAAAATAGTTTTTAATATTAAGGTCTGNAAATCCAATTTTTTGCAACGTATTAATTGCGTTTTAAATTGTGATTTATTTGATTTTGAAATCGGGAAAAATAGTTTTTAATATTAAGGTCTGGCGCTTGCTATTAGGGATCCGCTTCGAAATCCAATTTTTTGCAACGTATTAATTGCGTTTTAAATTGTGATTTAATTGATTTTGGATGCAAGAAAAATAGTTTTTAATATTAAGGTCTGGCGCTTACTATTAGGGTCCCCCTAATAATAAATACCCCCCTAATAATAAAAACTACCGGAGGTGTTTACTATCAGGGGGGGGGTTAGTATTAGGGGGAAAGGATTATTTGGTCCCTTGAACTGCTTCACCTTGCATTACCCAGCGGTTTGTTGGGTTTGAGCATCAGGCGCCCTGATCAAATCACCTAAAACGCTTCGGATATCCAATAGCTCAATAGTAAATCAGAGATATAAGTCAAGTTATATCACAGACACTGCTTGCCATGCATCCAAATGGCGCCTCAATTTTGAGGTTTCCCAGTGCACTATTATCGTCTTTTCGCCGGTTTTTTGGCGCCTCAGACGGACCTCAGTTTTTGGGAAGCACCCTTGGCTCGAACTGGAAGGCTGGATGTCTAATCTGATTGCTTCAGGCAGGAGACATATCACCAGGAAACCAGGGAATGGAATATATATATATATACTGTAATTCATACCAAATACAATATATATATATATAATATAATTTATGTAATCAATCCAACCTATACATCAGGACTGGAATTGCGACAGGGCTTGCCTGACGACTTGAGATTATTATCGGCTTTTCATTTGCTTAACCATAGTTGAAGGATTCCTCAACAACAAAGGGGTGCATGACCAGTCGGCACGTTTCCTCGCCGCCTACGTGCGGGGCTTTGGTCCATGGGAGCCAGCGCATGCANTCCTCAACAACAAAGGGGTGCATGACCAGTCGGCACGTTTCCTCGCCGCCTACGTGCGGGGCTTTGGTCCATGGGAGCCAGCGCATGCAGCCGGGCCCGTGTCGAAACCGTGAGCAGCAACGATGTGGAGATTAAGGATGGGCAGGGCAAGGTCCTTCGATGCATCAGTCTCCAGTCAAAGAGACCTGACTTCCTGGCAGATGCCATCCCCTGTGCCACCAGGAGCTTGCAGGGCTCCGACCCCACCCAATGGGCCATGACAAATCTCCAGCTGCTCGAGTTTTTCAACTACATACGATCCACACGAGAATATGAAGCTGCCAAGGAAGCGCGAGGACATGTTTGCCTCTATGACGTCAACAGCCTTTTTGTGGTCCCTTGGTCCAGAGGCTTCGGCTGTGGTGTGGCGCTCCTTATGAATGCCCATGCTCCACTGAAAGCTCAAGTGATGATCTCCCATGCCTGGGGTGAAGACGTAGAGGAGTTAGTCAGCTCTTTGTCCTCTTGGGCATCCCGGATTCAACTGCTCTGGGCTTCCGATGGAGTTCCACTTTGGTGCTGCACCTTTGCCCAGTATCAGCCAGAGGATGGTGCCGGACCCTCTCTCCAACACCAGNTCCGAGCCCAAGCATGGCATGCTGGTGGTCCACACGACCAAGGCCGATCCTTATGATCGATTGTGGTGTGTGCATGAAGTTGACGAAGCTCTGGACTCAAAGTTGTTTGTCACAGCGATCGGCACCTACTCTCTGGGTGGACGAATGTTCACGGTATGCACTTGCAGGGCAAAGTGCGGAAATCCGGCTGATGAGGAGCGGATTCGAGCTGTCATCGAAAGCAAAGTTGGGGGCTATGAGCGTTTGGACAGGACCATCAGGGCTTTCCGGGACACCTTGTTGAAGAGTGGCACCTCAGTGGTTGCAGAGCTTCAAGTACCATGGAACTCTTATTGCGGCGGGGTCAACCGCTTTGTACTGAACTTGGAGGGCCTTGGGCTGGACAAGGTCTGCAAAGAGCTCTCGGGGTTTGGTGTAGGGTGGAAGGAATTGTTTGGCCTGTTTACCTTGACAGACAGCTATGGCTGCAAGATTCCGTTTGAGCCGTTGAATGTCAAGGAAGATCTTCCTGTCCCTTGCCTTTTGGAAAGCAATCCCTTGCGGCAGCCTCTGGTGCGGCGGCAGTTTCCTCTCAAGCTGGCTTGTGCCTTGGAGGTGCGCCATCGATGGCGCATACCGCGAAATGAAGTTGCGTCCGGCAGCCACAGCATTGCAAAGGTCTCTGGCACAAAGGACTGTAGCTCAAGTGTGCACCGAAGATGGAACGACATGAAGCTGCACCATCCAGTGCTGTGTGGGCAATGGATGTCAGGCAGCCTTGATCACGAATTTCGGGTCGGAGGGGAAATCCTTGAACTTCTTGAGGACGCCACCCTCAATGCTGACTTGTTCCGATGCGATTTTCGCCAGCGGGACTTGTCACATTTCATTGTGTACCTGAGGGGGGCAAGGGGCACACCTTACGACAGTGGTTGGTTTGCAGCTGAAATTAACGTTCCGAAGGTTTACCCATTCAATCCGTACAAGGTCAAGATCTCCACCAAAATCCTTCATCCAAATATTGGAGCGGAAAATGGAGAGGTGTGCCTTGATATTTTGTCCGATCAGTGGACCTCCGCGTTGAAGCTGTCCCAGGTGGTGCTGTCGGTCGTGGCCTTGCTTGCGGCACCAGAGCCCCAGGATCCCATGAACGTCGAAGCTGCTGCTCTTCAGTTGAACCACCCAGAGCTCTTTGCAGAAAAGGCGCGGCTCTGGACTCGGACGTATGCCTTGCCAGAGCCCCCGAGCTTTCGGGACCTAGGCATTTGCACCTTGTTGTCGTTGTGATCCAAAGCTATACAGTAGGTTTCACAGAAAGGCCCTGGCAGGTCCAGATATGTAAAGAATTTTCCGGAATGTATAGAATTTTCTGGAGCGTATAGATTTTTCTGGAATTCCCTTGCCAGCTTACAAAGCGGTTTTTGAAAATCATCAGAATTCAATTGAGATAGTTGAGACTTGGAATCAGAGGAAACCGAGCGCAGAGCCGCGTGATGCCAGAATCTGGAGAAATTGCCCAAATTGAGATCACATCCAAAGCTGAACCTTGATCATGTTTCCCGTATGTTTGGATTTTGGAAAGTTCGTCTAAAAGACTTAGATTGAAATGCCTAAAATCTAAATTCCCAAAGACTGATTGGTTTATGTGATTTGTTTTTTTATCTTTATTTGTGCGCCTGGTTTTGTATAACAATGGTAAATTATAGGCTACAAGAATGATCACGGTGATGGGAATTGAGTGAAATTGATCACATTGATGGTTGCTGCTTGGTGTTTATGCATTGATGGAAATCGCCATAAACCAATCAAGTCTATTCAAATCTTAGATTTTCCATGAGGGGGGGGTGCCATTGGTGTTACGGGAACTATGAGAACTAAGAACAACGCTTTGGAAGGCTCTATCACATCAGATATACGTTTCTACCATTTCTACCCAGATCTATGAGTGCGTGGATCCAAGGGATAGATTGAAGGTAATGACAAAAACACTATAGAAAAAAAATGTCGGTGGCAGGAATCCTCTGTCCAGATGATCCCTGGAACACATTGCAGATTTTCAGCTTTGTGACCCAAAGTCACCCATGTAGCTCAATGCACCAACCATGTTTCTTCTATGACATCCTATAATTAACCGAACCCCCAGTTTTCCTGGTGCTCAGTTTTTTTGCAAATGTTTTAAGCACCCTTCAGCTCAGATCGTGACATGGACAAGTATCGCAAGGTCTTAAAGCCCAAGGCCCCTGATGCTCAGCTTGCGGTCTGGGGCAATTGGGGAGTTTCACCCACCAAAAACCTAAGGGGATTCCATCCATAAAATTCGGATAAATTTGGTGATCTCCATCCAAAAGAATGGGGCCCAATTGCCCAGATCTTTTGGATGAATTGTGGGAAAATGTTGGAAACCATGGCCATGGTCCTTAGTCATTGTAACTCATCTTAAGAAACATTCCAAAAGATTGGTGAACGGATATGTATAGTGATGTATAGTTAATATAAATGTGTATACAGTATACAATTCCTTCCAGAGTGGCCTCTTTGCCCCCTGGTTTAAGGTCAGCACCTGAAGTGGTCCCTTACTGGTCTCAAAATGGTCGATTTGAACTGCTGGGTATAGGTTTTTCTCCAGTCTATATAGATGTTGTTTCATCCTTTCTTGCCTGTAAATAAACATTACCATGAATTTAGGGCTTCAATCTGGTTAAACATGGTTAAACCCAATTTTTGGAGAAGTCCCACCCAATGTCATGGGGAAAACACACACACACACACGCAACTTATTTTTGCTATAGTCACACTATAGGCAATAGATTTTAGGGTTTTCCCGGATCAACCAAGATTTTGCTGCTTCCCAGTGGTGTTTCGCAGCAGGAAGAGACTGCTAAGTCGGATGAGGAGATTCGGGTGACGGCGGCAGGCAGTGTGTCAGCGCGGCGACACAGCCAATTTTGTGGTATTCCTGGCCGAGTCGGAACCCCCAAACTGTTTTTTTGGGCTCAGTTGGGTAGACATGTAACCCCCAGCCATAGAGAGAAAATGCCTTGGGAAAGCTGGACAATGTGGGAAAATATCATCGAATCACCATCCTGATTTCACACTTTTCGCCATCTTTTGAGGGTTGCTACTGTACCAGATATATTATCCCAGTATCAACCACAATAAATGGGCCAATAGATTAAATTTATTATGCAAATGGATGGTAATCAGAAAGAGACACAATTATGCAAATTCTTGCGCTGAGTTGGGTTACTTTCTTTTCAGCCTTGCTGGGCCCTTCTGTTCTGCTCCAATGGCACCGAGATAGCCGAACAGCGCCGAACATTGCGCTCAGGCGTACGTTTCTCGTGCGGCCACTGTGTTCAATGAGCTCAAGAAGCCCTATGTTCACAGACTCAGCAAAAGGGAAGAGGAGGGTTGTTACGATGGAGCCTAAGGAATTTGAAAGAGTGAATGGATCTGAAAATGGGTGATTTGCCCGTGAAAAATGGTTCTTTTGATAGGGACAATCATGATAAACAATCAGATTTGGGCGTTACAATGGCGTTACCATATTTTCAAACAAACCGGAATTGAGTTTAAACATTGCAACGATGATTCGACACATCTGATACTGTATATTCTGATAGAAATTCTTGGGAACTTTTGGTGATCTTTATATTACTCAGTTACTCAGCATCCAATTTTGAACATACCCTCATTGGATTGGTTCAAACGGAAATCCACAGGAGGCCATGAATTTCACCAAGGAACATCTTCTCTTTAACCAACTCTGGGAGAGCAATTTTTTTGGTGTCAAGTAATGCGGTTCCCTAAAATTGGATACCCGCCGGTGTCATCAAACATGGTGAGCTGGAAAATCCCCATCAAGAATGGAGATTTCTAGCTGAGAAAATCACTAAATCAGGCATTTTCCAGCTTGCCATGTTTGATCACCAGAGGGTATATCCCATTCATATTCCACAAAAATCTCCATTGATCATCCCATTATTCCCATGAAATCAGCATTAAATCAGCATTTTTGTTGGTGGTGTCTTCCGATGACCAGCCACCAATGGTGTTTCCCTGAGGTGATCGTGCAAGCCACTGGGAACGCCTTGACCAAAGCAGTAACGGCGGCTGAGGCAGTGCTGGAGGGTCCCAAGAAGCCGAACTTTTCAGGTGAGGGCTTTTTCATGATCATTGCGCCAGATTGATGATTGGAGGGAGTTCAGAAAGACATTCCATGGATTTCTTGGAGAGAACTTTATACCGATAGTTTCCAGGTTGGTCGAATTGATGGTTCCGACCTGTGATGATTACAGGTGTTGGACAGGCTTTCCAGATCATTGGATTGGGTTAAGGGAAAATTTACAGGAAACCATGGATTTTCCTATGAAATATAGGGGTTTCCTGTAAATTTTCCCTTAACCCAATCCAATGATAATATTTGGTTGCCTTTTTCATTTCAAGTCCCAAGTGCTTACTCGTGGGATTGATACTTGGGCAGAGTAGTACTTAGTTCTGTAGATGCTGATAGAAATAGCCGACCGTGTCAAACCTAGCTGCGTGCCGAGAGGTGTCATGATGTTTCCTTTCTATTCCTTTCTAGCCAATTCAACACAGGCAACATATTTAAAAAAAAAACAAGGTTTATCCCGAGCAGAATAAGTGGACAATAACATGAAATAACATGAAAAAAACACAAATCGCAATAACATGATATTCCGATATCCCAGCTATACACAGGTCATTGGTGCCACTCTGTTTCTGTCCGAAGACCAGGTCATCAAGCGTCGCTTCAAGGGCCTGCACCAAATCACAGAGCTAAAGACGGTGTGGCCTGGGGATGGCCCTTGGGATGCCTGAGATCCAGTCCAGATGCTTACCCTCTGGTGAGCTAACATAGCTATTGAAAATGGACCATTTATAGTTGATTTTCCATGATTTTCCCCATGAATAGCATGGTGATTTTCCAGTTCGCAAGCTGTTAGCTTATCAGAGGGTATCCTCTGGTAAATTCAGATAGACCCTGAGAATAGCTATTTTTAGAGGAAGCTCATCTTCCAATCCCGAATTCATGGCAGGGTCTATGTTAATTTACCAGAGGGTAATTTCTATGTATAACAATATACATGTATATGGTATAATAGTAAACCCGAAAAGGATAAACAAACACGGATTTCCCACTGTTGTAGGATTTTACATTTCTATTTTGTTTTCGGGCTGCTATACATGTACACATCTCTGGAATTGGAGACCCAAGGATATTTTAAAACCTCCAACCAGGAACTCGAGAGCGGGATTCCCAAGGAACAATGTGGAGACAACCCATGAGATGATAGGGGTTGGTCTTGAAAGGTACCCCTTTCTATAGAGAAGAATATCATTTTTTCCACAGAGGGTCATATATTTTGGCACATTTGGGAGTACTGTATATAGCCCATTTGTGGGCAAATCCAGATTGTTAATGTTTTCCCCTGCTTGGGCTGTGGCTTGATAGAATCAAGATGCATGTACTCTACTTGTGATCACGATCTCACCAATCTCACCAGCTTGGAGATTGCTTCAATGCGGTCACTATTAACATACAATTATAACTTACTGAGAAACGAATAGTCTTAGTATATCTATGATCTATACATATATCTTAGATTAACAACATGCCAGCTAAGATTATCACCCATCAAGACCTGCAGCAAGCGTGTAGTTTGGGAAGTCCCTTCTGGTCTTCCAACCTGGCAATTTGAACGTGTCATTTTCAATGGAAGAAGTGGACAACGCTCATATCTATCCAATATGGATGTAGATGGATATAGTATCAATGGATAAGATGGACGAAAGTTATCAACTATCAATCATGGATAGATACCCTCTGGTAAACTAACATAGCGATGGGAAATCACCATTTTTCATGAGAAAATCCACTATAAATGGCAATTTTCAATAGCTATGTTAGTTCACCAGAGGGTAATGTATGAGAATATGGATGTGTCCATTGCCAAGTTGGATGAAGCGGTGTCTGATCAGTCTGATCCACCTGGAATTGCAGGTCGAGATTGTCGACGAGTACGAACCAATGGAAGAAGGATTGGACAAGGCGGGTTTGCAAACAGAATGTCACTGGATTAGTTTAAGGGTAAATTTACAGGAAACCTCTATATTTGATGGTAAAAACCATGGTTTCCTGTAGATTTTCCCTTAAACCAATCCAATGATAATGGGAACCATCAAGGAACCTGTTGTTTTTCTTTGGTACGGCATAGCATCAAACAACTATAGATTATAGTGAGAAGTCATTTTGGGGATGGGTCAAAACCTATTATACAAGATTTTGACAAGGATGAACTTGAACTTATCAACTATTTTGGTCTTCACCAGAGTACCACAGTTTTTGAACCATAACTCATAGTCATTTGAGCACTGTCGCTCAAATCACAACTTTGAGACAACAAAATGAGTCCCGCTGCAGGGGGTTCGATTTGAAAGTAGCTGTCGGCTGTCTGAGGATGATTTGACGTGCTACTGTGCATGATTCATACAGTGCACGAGGTATATTTCTTGCGATCGCCCTTGGAAGTCGTGTATCCTTCTTACACCACTATAATGATACTTCTGTGCCATGGTCAAAGGATTGATTATACACCCTTATGCGGGGATTGTCATCAATCCATTAGTGGATACTAGTAGGGATTGATATACCGCTTATGCGGATTTTCAGTATCGGACGGATAACCATAAACCATAGACTATGTTTCGACCATGGCACATCTGATTATTTATGTCTGGAACTCATTGCTGATCTTGCTGGTAGACGGTGTCAGCCCACGTAGGTTTGAAACACCACTTTTTGCGAAGCATTTCCTACCCCTTATGGACAAGGTGGAAAGATCAGTGATGAAGATGCCATATACACCCATTCTCACGAGCTTCTCAGACATTCTCAGACACTTCCAAGACTACTCCTACCACCGATACCTTTGTAAATTTCACCAAATCAACCTACCAAACCCAGCCACATCAACTAGAACTGCCGGCACACCAGGTCACAGACACTCTAAATGTTTCCGTGATTGAGATCAAACTGTCCAAGGTGATTTGAGATGTGGTTGGGGAGGGGATATGGTCGACCATACATCTGGATGTCGGTTGATATTTGGGGAGACCTTGGTTGGCTAGCTTGTGGAAGTTTAAGACTTTATGATTTTCAAGTCTTCTAATGATATCCAGGATATACTAGTATACTAGGATATGCCTTACAGAAACCAGCGGAACAAAAAATGCGAGAACCTCTGGTTATTTAACGTTGCTATGTAGCATCACACATTTTGATAGGTAAATCATCACAAATCATCAATTTCTATGGGCCATTTTCCATAGCTATGTTGAATAACCAGAGGGTGTATGCTAGCCAGCTGAAAGTTCAATTTCTCGCAGGGTATCATCGGCCATCGAGATCGCATCGTCCAGGAGGAATTGGACAGCAGCAACAAGGGGTACCAACCACCCCTGGACGAGTCACTGGTGAAGGAATTCGACCCTGAGGCGAAGGGGGAGGAAGTGGATGGTTCCTGTGGATCTGTAGAAAAAATATGGTTGGAGATGGTTGGAGATGGTTGGAGTGATTTTGGTTGGTTTCAGCTTTTTTGCTGGCCGAAAAACCTCCGTGTTTGCATCCAAAAACTAGCCAAAACGAGTTGCTTCGTTGAAATAGGTCCGATGTTGAACCCTATTTTGGATGATGGTCTTCACTTAACTGGAAGTTGACACCACCAACCAAAAAGTAGATGAAACATGCTGTCACATGTCACAGCCTGCACCAACTCTTGAAGATAAACATCAAAGCTCGGCCATGCCGGAAAGTTGGAAACTCTCTAACTACCGTGTGGCAATGGATTGGTTAATGGGAAAATTTACAGGAAACAACGAGGATTTTCCCATCAAATATAGGGGTTTCCTGTAAAATTTTCCCATTAACCAATCCATTGACTGTGGCAATCCCCCATTTAAAGAAGCTTTTTCCATTCAAACCTCCATTTAGTTCATGGGTTTTCCAGCCATATTTCAGCAGAGGGGAATTGTTCCTGGACAGGTCACATCATTTTGAATGGTTGTGGCTCACAGAGCGAGACCTGATGACCTAAGTGTTGGAACAGAATGGAACATACAATTACCACACATGAGGCACAAGGGATATCGCAGGGATAAGAGGCAATGTTGAACCAGGGCTAGGAGGCAAATGTCAGTCACTTTTGTACATACCACAGTGTGATTTTATAACAACATCCATACATAATCTTCCAGACCATATTGGCTCCAACTTCTACCCTCTCGTTATTGAACATATAGCTATGGGAAAAAGCCCGTTCATAGATGATCAACATGATGATTTACCTATTAAAAATGTTGATTTTGCAGTTCGAACAGTTACATTGCAGATAAACATGACTCGTTTTGTGGGTTTCAAAGGCATTTTTCGAACCTATGTCCATGTAATTTTTCTCCGGCCAAGAATCCAGCGACAGGACTTGGCCCGTGGCCGTGGACGAGGTGGCGGCACCGGAAAAGGCGCTTCGCCGCGCCGGATGTGGATGTTCCACCAAACACTGCCATTTGGAGAGTGAAAATCATAATCTTTAATACGTATAGTACCCTCTGGTTATTTAACATACTCGTAGCCATGGAAAATCCCCTATAAATGGAGGTTTCTAGCTGGGAAAATCATCCAAAATTAGCAATTTTCCATGGCTATGTTAAATAACCAGAGGGTATATTGTATTTGATTCGTGAGACATAGTTTGATCAATCTGAATCTATAGAATGTTTATAAAATAGTACATTTTCTTTGCCATCTGTTTTTTTGATAATTATCGAAATTTATTCAATCACCTCACAAAATGCTGACAAAGCAACTTTCCTCTGAATTGCTTTCGGACTACTAGGCTGTAGGGCTAAGGGTAGATGTAATACCTACAGTTGGGATGGGTTATAAACCCAACTTAAGACTTGGGGCATGGTCTATGGGTTAGTTTATTGTTTCGAACATCATTGCCAGCCTTTGCACTCAGCTGTTCACATCTTTCGCAGCTATGCTCGAAAGGCTCCAAGTACATAAGTACTTCAAGTGCCCCTTTTTCTAAAGGTGGTGAATGGTCAGAGTGATTCTTGTGATGTTTACTTTGTGTCCAAAGCGATTTGGCCCGTATGATCATGGGTCGAGAGTTGGCTACCCAAAACTTATTGGATGGTTCACATCAAGAATCAGAATCATTTGTGGCTCCCTGTGTCTAAATGTTGACCCAGGGCCAATACCCCTTTTCATGGCTGCTCTTATGCACGACCACCCCACTTTGTGAGTGATTGGGAAGTGGGGATATGTGGGGATAGAATGGGATAGAACCCAGTTATAAATGGGACATGTATATAGCCCATTTACCCAACTCATCAACTCCGGTCATTTACTGTACCGCTTACAAGGAGGGATGATCCAAATAGTGCCCCACCAGGCCGCGGCAAAGGAAAGGGTCGAGGCCGAGGGTCCACGTGCCATGGCTTTTTGCAGCTGGGGTGGGACGGGCGGGTCTACCACCAGGAGTGTACGGTCCTCTACGGCAACTCCAAAAAGAGAGAAGGTGGTGCCCCCCAAAGAAACGATAAATTTTTATTGGTTTATTACACGTCTAGATATATATAGTTATAAGATGTTATAAGTTAATCTATAGTTCTACAGCAATTTAGCTAATTATGGTACCACCTTGTAGAGACACGATTTTCATGCCACTAGTTCAGTAGGATTTCCTTTTCTTTCATTTTTTGGGGAGTCTTTGGTGTTTTTTGTTGGGGCCAGAACCGTCATGCCTCGTCATGCCGAACATTTACTATGTTTTCCAGTTTGGGAAAGCCTGCATTTTGAGATGGTTGTTCCACTCTTCCATTGGTTTCCTGTAAGGCAGTCCTTTTTCCACTATATAAAGTACTTACACCAGACCACTTTACTGAGAACAAGTTCACGTTGCATCTTGAGTGACCCTCCAGATGGGCAACGAGTCAGAGGGGTAACCCAGAAAAGGGGGAAACTTACCAACCACTTTTACCAACCACTTTCGCTTGGTGGGATCGCCGTTGCCAAGGAAAGGCAAAGGCCGCGGCAAGGCTGGTGTACATGTTGGAGGGGGCTGCATTTGAGTGTTTTTGAAGGCCTAAATGGCAAAATTTCCGGTCCAAAAATCATCTTCTAAGTCCACTCTTCGGGCTTACAACTGTAAAAGGGGACTAAACAGGATTTCCTTTGGGTGGCTGAAGTTCTCTATTTCTCAACTCCGCGATGGCATTCATTTTGGCGGGCATGGCTTGACCTTCGCAACTGGTTGCGGCAGGGAAAAGGCAAGTCCTCCGATGGGGCGAAAGGCAAAGGGTCTGGCAAATCTTCTGGAAAATCTGGCAAAGGCGGCAAAGGCCCCTTGCAGTGGAAGATGTTTAGGGGTCCGGGCGGTCAATTCCTCTGGCTGTAAGAGCCCAAGTTGGTGACAGACTGAGTTGATCCATTCTCAGCATAGTTTGGGAATGAAATCCTCATGTTGGCCAAGAATTGGAGAGATCCTCAACCGAACTGAACTCCAGACTCCGACTTCTTACTTTGATTTCACATATCGGGAAAACGGAAGACGGAAGAGATTTGAGGGGGTTGAGGGGTCCCCACGTATGGTGACAATGGCTCAGAATGAGTTACACAATCCCAACCCCAACTTACATAGTTTGATATTGTATATAACATACTATCAATTGACCAGATTTTGACAATGACTCTGATATGTTTTTTGCCTTCCCATAGGTTGATACACGAAATATCAAAGAATTCACCAGATTTCTGGATCCAAACCTTTTGCTGATGATTTGATGGCCTCCATGGACCGCGAGGCAAAGGAAAGAGTTCCAAGGTGGAAAAGAACAGGGCTGTTTGTGTGTTGGGAATTAATTAAAACATAACCTTTTCATCCCCTAGTTGTAAAAGAATCAAAAAGCATCTAAAACCTTGAAATTCCTATCTGGCAATCAGCAGTCACCATGATTGATTGGAAGTGCCAGATAGAAAATTCATGCCACGTGCTTCTTTGCGTCTTGATTTCAGGATGGTCAGCCTCCAAAGACGGCTGTACTGGATGTTGAATGATTGAACTCATTGGGATTGCCCGGGGGTTTGACCCCACAGTCAGGTCAAAGCACTTCATAACCGATACAGTGACTGGAGATTTCCGGAGTCTTGAGATTTTGAGTTCCTGGGCTGATAGTCCCACTGAGGAAGGGGTTCATTAGTAGCTGTTGTGCAGTTGTACTTGGTAGTCTTGATTTGGGGAGTGACTAGAAACGGTTGCTGAACAGCTGTTGCGGACAGGGAAAGTATGAAGATGACTCTGCCCCCAAGGGTAAGGGAAAAGGCAAGAGCAAGGGCAAGAGCAAGAGCAAGTGGCTTGGCAAAGTTAAAGCTTGACATGTCCTTTGAGGGATGACATGGGTTGACCATTGTACCAACAAAAGTGCATATCCAGTAAACGATGCTAGGAAAGTGTGTCCAAAGGAGGGACATGACAATTAAGATTTCCGCACATTTCAGATTTCAGAACAATCCATCATGTTTGGATAGCGAATAGAACTCCTACTGAATCGTGTTTAATTGACCCAGACATTTGCCACAGATTGGGATATGCCCCCAGATTAGGGATATCCCTTTAGATTGGGACCATTGCTAGTCAAACCCAGCCCTGCAGTCATCAGGGTTGCACGGGACCTAACCACCATGCGCCAGTTGAAGGGCATGGCAGAAACCACCAGCTGACGAATCACCGTCCTTCATACTTGGGCTATCTCCGACTGTAGAAGACATGGTTTTCATTGCTTTTCATGCGCAGCAAATTGTAGAGTCTCAGACTGGTGAAGCATCACTTTTTCAGGTACTGGAAATCATGTAAGCCCAAGTAGTGTGTATGTGTTTGTCTGAAAATAGGGTACCTCGAAATTCGTTGGCTAATCATCATGATCCCTCTTTAAGCGGCAACCGCAAGGGGGTAGACCCCATTTTCAGACAAACCTAAATATATCATGATATATCTAAAATTATCTAAATATTATCTACTGTAGTTGGGTTAACCCCAATTCAATAGTATACAGTATACCCATTAGCGTTCGTTCAGGCACCATTTATTGTTGGTTTGATTAAATCACCATTTTCAGACACCACCCATTATTCGTGAATCACCATTTGTTAGTTATATACAAATCATTATAAATCACCATTTCTACTATATGAGAATCACCATTTCTAGATATTTCTAGATGAATCACCATATTATGGTTTTGTGAATCACCAGTTAGACAGTTCCATCATATTATCATAAACTCACCATGTTCCTTGGTTGAATCCCCACGAAATCACCATGACCCGAAGCTCCTGTCTTCTGGTCAGGTATGATGACGAGGAGCCAAAGGTGCCAGAGGGATGGATTTGCAGAATGGATTCATCTTCAAAATTCAGATCCAAAATGTCCGAGATGATTGGATCTGCATAGAAATGTACAGATATAGACATAGAATGACATAGAAATATCTCATAATAGATCGATACCTTTGCAATAGTCACTAGACCCGATGGAACCAGATGTGTCTCAAATGTTGCTGACTTTTCCATCCTGACTGGCTGGGAAGAACCAGTGGGTATATATATATATATATAAATATATATATATATATAATGATTAATACATATCATACATATCATTGTGGCGTGGCCGTGTAAATTTGAATCGCTGCGTGTCTTACGCAGGGCAAAGGCAAGAGCAGCAAGGGCAGCAAAGGCAGCAAGGGCAGCAAGGGCAAAGGCAAGTCCAAGAGCAGTGGTTACGAGGCCCGAAATCATTGGTAGTTGTGAAGTGAAGGCCAAGTACAAAGGGGTGTGACCCGACTTAGGTCCCCACTGATCATGATGGTTGCCAATTACCAAATGGCATGGTCACTCAAGAATATTGAGGCCAATTGATAGCTATAGATATCTGATGATATCTATTGATGCCATTTTTGGAGCTAACTTGACAGGCGGAAGGCGATTTCGATCTACTTTTCGTCAGCGAACGTTGTTGCAGGGTATCTAGATGTATCTAGGGTTATTTGTAAGATGTGTTCATACTTTACTGTTGGTGCATATGAGTTTGTCTTATCATAAATTTCCATGATGTTCCCTTCTGAACAAGCCATTTTGGGGTATACTGTATACTGTATCCCATTTAACTCCGATATCGCTGGTTGCATATTGCATATCCCATTAGGTTTGTTTTAAGCCTCCTTTTTGATAGTAAAACCACCCACTAGCCCATGCCCTTTAGCTCCAGATGGTGAAATCCCCGCTCGATATCCCCGCAAGCACTAATGAGTTAGTCAGTAGGCTGATCCTCCAAGGCTAAAGTTACTATGGCAAGAAATGGTTACCCTCTGGTAATTAACATAGACCCTGAGAATAGCTATTTTTTAGAGAAAACTAATCTTCCAACCCCGAATTCATGCCAGGGTCTATGTTAATTTAGAGGGTAAATCACATTAAATCCCCAGTTGCCAAAATCCCATGAAAGAATGGTTAGTACATGGGTATCCCGTTAATTATGAGTCATGACCCCCCAATAAACAAGGTAGGTTAATCATATTTAATGATGTTAATAACCTGCTATAATAGGTAATCAAGCATCATTTTGATCAGTTTTATGTATCCATATGTTTGATGCTTAAAGCCCCATGACCCCCAAAAGTGATGATTCAATCTCGTTGAAATCCCAGTGGACTATATCACCATATATTCAATCCTCAACGCATATTGAGAGCCGAGATAAATTCTGGTTAAATCTACTAAAAAACCTGGGGTACTATCCCCACAAACTAACATGGATATGGACAATCCACCACATGTAGGTCTTTTTCACTGGGAAACCATTGCTTTTGCACATCGATATGGGTGTGTCTGAAAATGTTTACCCCCGACATGGTCAGTTGAATACGGAATTCATGAATGAACATGATGGAAACGCCATGAAATTTGGGGTACCCATGGTTACCCTATTTTTCGACCAACCCATGTTTGTTGCTCCCGGGCCAGGCCTCCTATTCCTATGCTCCGCCCAGCAGGGGCGCCTCAGGCACCGAGAACATGTCGAGTGATACTGGGGTGATTGGGAGTTCACTGGAGAAAAATGGTGGGTTTTCATGGGATTTCACCAAGAGAAGATGGGGATTTAAGCCCGGAAAAACGATGGTTTCACCATCGAACATGTGGAAATATCCCATGATTTCACGAGGAACTGCATGTCTGTTAGTGTATAGATCAAACTGGTTTATGGGACTATAAACCAACAAACATAGCTACTTGATGCTACTTGCTGGTGCAGTTGAGGGTAAAACAATGGTGACTTCACCCCTATATTTAATGGGATATGGGACCTCCAAAAAATGATGTTTACACAAGTTACCCTCCTGTAAACCAACGTAGATGTGGAAAACCCACGATTTACAGATCAATTTCCGGGTTTCCCCTTGGGTTTTCCACATTTCTGCGTTTGTTTACCTCAGGAAAAAAACAACAGGTTCCACTGGCTGCCTGCATTTCATCCCGTACAACCAATGATTTTCCCAGCGAACTAAACAACCTCCATGTCGTTCGGGGATTTCATGGGATTTCCCCACCTTTTTCCTGGTTTCCCCACGGGTTCCACGGCCAAGTCATCCAGGAAAGGGCCGGTCCTCTGATTGGTCCTATGAGGTGGGGGCTGAGACTGGGGGTGTTGTGCCGAGTTGGTGTAAGGCCCCATGCGTTGATGATAGGTTTGATGGTGGTTTAATGAGATTTGATGGGATTTTTCTGGTGAATCAGGATTAAACCAACAAACATGAAGATATTCATGGCACATTTCCTCTGGTAGTTGAAGAGTTCGCTATGGAAAAATTGCCAAATTTCAAGGGTAAATCAAGGTAAATCATCTACAAACAAGGCATTTTCCATAGCTGTGTTCGATTGCCTGAGGGCAATAGAACTGGTTGGCGGTTTGAACCATCAGTGTTAACAGTTAACCCAAAAAAACTTTGAATGATGTTAAATGGGGGTATAACCACCAATGCACGGGTCTATACAACTAAGATATTTTGACTTGGCCTTTGGTTGTTTGGTACTTTTGAAGGACTATCGATTTAGCTTCATGAATCCAATCCCCAATCCTAGGGTTGCTAGAAACTCACATGGAAAGATTGTCAGCTGGAAGGCATTGGTGTGGTGTAACACTTAGTTTTAGTTCCTGTATTTAATTTGACCCAACTTCCACCCCCTTGAGTGGGGAGTGAGATGGAGTGAGAATTAAGCAAAATGGAGTCGACATCCAAAAAAATGGAAGGCATTCAATACTTAATCCATGAACCCGTTGACGGTTCCAGATCTTTTCTTCTTTCCGTCAGTCCCATGTTGCTCTTTCCCCGCTTCCTTCATTGAAAGTCGAACAATGAGTTGGGACGCATACAAAAAATCTGTGTATGTAACCCAGAATAGGCCAATCTTCTTATTTTCCCCAATTGAACATGATGTCCTCCATGTCAAAAAAGAGGTTCCACTGGTCCGTCCACGCCCAGGATAAGAGCTACGGCAAGTCCCAGAGCTGGGGAAGGAGCTATGACGACTACGGCAGCACCTCGGAGATGGGCGATCCCCAAGTCACCATAGGTCACAGGTTACAGGTTTCAATACTTAAGTCATGGTCCAATGACTTGGATGATTTGGGTTTCTAGTCCTTGGGGGATGGTCATCAATCCGTTTTCATAGAGATTTAAATAGCCATTATCCTTGGATTCCGATTGTGGGATTGATGACAATGACCCACAATGGCACATATGACATGCGGCCTTGTCAGATTCGTTGTCCCCAAAATGGAGGGTTTACCATCAAGAATTGGCAATTTTCAGATGTCAGCAGCCTTCCGGCCCCCTAGTTGGCAGCTATCTTAGGGCCAGGGTATGGTAAGCTAAAAACATACAGGGGTATAAAACAAAAGCATTTACGTGGATGTATTATAGGAATTCATAGGATCTGTAACCAACAATGTATTGTAGTCTTGTCGGTCTAAAATTAGGAGATTCGCCATGGGCCATGGCAATTCGAAGAACTAGGGAAGCTGGTGATTGAGCTTACAATTTTGAGGTACCGTATGGTTTTAGATAAATCCGTCTTAGCATGTCAATGTATAATATACATACATATGAGAGTAGCTAGATGTGGAAGTTCATCTACAAATCCAGGATAGAATAGAACAACATATTTTCAACAACCATGTTTGTCAATGCGGAAGGTATCACCAACTACAGGTGCAAAACAAACCAACAATTCTCGATGATCCCAATTGATCAAGGCTACTTCCCACTATTAGCCCTCAAAAATGGTCATGGACATGGCATATAGTGTCATAATATCCATTCATATATGTTCATATCCCATATATTAAACATCCCATTATATCCCATGATATCCCACTACTATCCCACGGGCATCCCACTATCATCAAACGTTTTTATCCCCACCGTTTTCCCACTAACACTAGCATCATTATTCGTCCACATTCGTCCACTAGTATTTAATCACCATGATATTCCTAGTATACCCAGTGTCGTCGTTTTTTTTTTTATTCGTATTGAACACATTTGAAAACCGTGTCTCTGAGGCAAAGGGAAGAGCAGTGGAAAGTCGGGCAAGGGAAAAGGCGATGGGCGTCCTGTGCCCTGTGAATGGAGTACAACCCGTCCACAAGTAGGCTGTATTCACTAAGTAGAATTTTGGATGGACTTGATATGAATTGCAGAGACAGGTTATACAGGTTATACTACTGAGCTAAACATGGGGTCTTTCAAGATCTAATAGATTTTTCCAGATGTAAAAACGACAGCCAAGCACGCAATGCTTGGGATCTACAGCTATGTCACTATGTTGAGCCAAAACCTTCAGCCAAAGCATGGTGGATCAAAGTCAAACATCGAACATTATGGAGTATCATCCATTTTATCCTAGGGTAAACTAACAAAATGAATTGACAAACCCATGGGGAAACCCTAGGAAACTGATCTACAAATGGTGATTGTTCATACTTTTCCCCCATCTTTTTGTTTGTTTATCCAGTTTACACTTAAGTCTGCCACGCCAGGCAAGAGCAGCAAAGGTGGCAGCAGCTACAGTTACAACTACTACTGAGGTTGGCCCAATGCTACCTGGGATGATGATTCCCCACAAGCACCGGAAAGCCACAAGATGGGGCCCTGGTTGCTGATTATACAGTCGTCAACCTTCCAATCTTTGGATTTGTGTGATCCTTGGAGGGTGGTCCACCCCAGACTGTATTGTTTTGTATGTCTGGGTGGTGATATGTATGTTCTACATGGGTGGGCCCAATCACGCATAGCCCTATGAACACCTTTCAGTTGCCAGGCACTTTCGCCACATCGCGCCTGACTGAACCCCTCTGACCAGTGCTTCTTGCTCTGAGAACGGAGTGGGCATTGGGAATTGGTGAAGCATGTTGAAGCGTACCAAGATATCCCAATCGCGGAGAAATAGTGAGGTTCTACCACTATGTCACTATGTTCATCATTCACCAGCATCATAGTAGCTATACCCCCATGACTGGACAGAAGGTTGAAACCAGTTGTTACATCCACTTGACGGAAGTCAATAGCAAATAGATAAATAGATCCTTTGAGATTCATCAGCTTCAAAAGTTTGCTCAAACTGCAGGGCATTGTTCTTGTTTCATGTCCCAGTTTTAAACACCCAAGAATCCATGATGTTTGGCAGAAGACCATTGATTTGTTGGTCCATTTTTTTTTAATCCCTAAACACCATACATCCTTTCACAATCCAATTCCAAACCTACGTTCCCAGAATTGGTTTAAGGGCGCAAAAATGCAGGAACCCCCCTATGTTTGAGGGTACCATCTATTATTTACCATATATTTGATGGTAAAATCCATGGCTTACAGCAGATTCCCAACAAAACCAATCCAGCGATGATTTTGGACCACAGCGAGGTAAACCGCTGCAGCTGTCACAGCCGCCCACTGAGTGGGGCGTAGGGCCATCAGCCCTGGCTGCTTGGTGATCGAAAAGTTGCCACCCTTTAACCAATGGATTGGTTCAAGGGAACATTCACTGGAAATCACTGGAAAATCAGTGTTTCGTGGTTGCTTGATTTGGCGCACTCTACACATGATCAGTTTCTGGATACTCAATGATACTCATATATTTTGCAACTTTGAACACAGACACTTCTTGATTTTCTATGGGTTCCTCTGAGCTCTCTCTGTGCAAAGCAGTGCCAGTTTCATGAGTTCACCGAAGAATACCGCCCTGAGATCAAAAGTGAGATGCGCGCTCCCCTGAAGTCTAAAATGAAACCCCTTAAAGCATCTTGGTTGAAAGATTATTCTCTGTGGGTTCTAAGATGTTCGAAGTTCTAAGTGATATTTCCGGGGTGTTTGGCATCGCGTAAAGCTCTGGGTATCAGTTTTTGAACCACCAACTTGGTCAATGTTGGTCTCGAGACATTGGTCTTTGGGATGCACAAAATATTATCATGCCTATCATTTTTTAACAATGGTTGTTGTTTTTTTGCGTTCCATATGCTGCTTGTGAAGGGTGTCGATGTTTGGATCATAAGCCACCCTAAGATATCATTAATCTTTTCTGGCTGTCTCAGTATCAACATTGGCTCACCGCGTTTCTTCACCATCCGCCGTTTGTTTTCTATGGTCCGGATCTCCTGTGATGTTACGCCCCATTCCCATCCCCTTCCCATTCCGGCAAGAAATTCCACTGGTTGGCTCCGATATTGTCTGTTTTCCCCCAAGATAATCATCCATAGCGCTTTGAAGAGGGGAATCTCCCAGCACTGACGGACATGTGTTGGCCAGTTGAATCGGGAAGCTGATTTCCCCCCATGGCATGTGGTCCCCTCGCAGGCACCCCCGAGGTGATCGTGGTAGAACCACAGGAAGATCCTGATTTGGGCGGCGTCACTGGTGCGGCCCACCCAATTTTTGGGACAAGAATACGGCAATACGTCACCAAAGTGGATAGACTTGGTCATGTTGTTTCTCAACTCATTCCTGTTTTTTGATAGATTTTTAGATTATTGTGAGACTTCGCCGGATATAGGTATATACAGTAATTCAAAACTAAAGGCAACTGAATGATTTGTAGATTTCGTTTTGAAGCCATAGCCATTGGATAAGTTTCCCAAGATGTTGCCAGCATCCAAAAGATCTTGAAGAGGAGATATCAACTACCGAGATTTTTATGCATGATTTGGCATCCCTCAAGTTGGCCAATGAAGCTTTGGGGATATCAACTTCGCAAGTTGGCCAACTCAATGCTAATCTTTTATTCTGCATGATTTGGCCAAAATGATCCAATATGTTCCAAGATTTCGGCGCCAGAATTAGCGCTGCCCCTTTTTTGTCTTTCAGGATGTTCCATTTTTGCAGGGGAAGGGAAAGGGTTTGTGTTTTCCTGTCCAGTTTTCCACATACCGATCTTGGCATGGAATTTTCGAGGCAAATCCCAAAGCATTGCTTTGACATAGAGACGAACTTGGGCATTTGGCTCATCCTCCAAGCACAGTTGTATAGAGTGGAAAAGCGTGGAAAAAGCACCATTTCTCAACCAGACAATCCATCTGTAAAATTCATGGAATATTCTCATGTTGGCCGAGAAGGTAAGTGTACAGACTATAGGTATTTGCTGGAGATCAAATGGTTCACGAATGGTTACCCTACAATTGGATACCAACTGAGCAACTAGGCTCGGTGGACAGTCACTCGAAAAAATGTGGCTCCTAAGCTCCCATGTTTAGAATCCGAACTCTTAAACATATTTTGTATTTCTTTATCTTGACGTCTATCTAACGGGGCTGATTTCAGTCACCGAAGCACAGGAGGAAGCCATCTACAGGTCCAATGCACTGGGCTTTCGGAGTTGAGGAGAAGAGTTTGGGGCTGTGCTGATTTGTAAATGGGTCGACACCTATGATATTATCTGACTTGGGGGATGACCATCCGTTTGCCAGCCATTTCATATGTTTTGAAGATGTTCTTTTTTGACAAGGTGTTGGGCAAAACCTCAAGGGTGTTCCTTCACATTCCAAGGTTCTGTTCTAGCAGCATTTGTGTGCATGTGTGTGCGTGTTCACTCGGATACCATCACCATGATGAGAACGAACAGAAAACAAAAAAAATGACATGAACAAAATGGCTATGGAATGCTCTTGGTCAATGATCTGGCACCAATGGTTGATTCAAGGCATGTGTAGTGATCACTCCAATCAAGGCATACATTCACCAGTCCTGGCTTGACATTCTTCCCAAAAAACAGGTCGCACTGGCCTCAAGCACTTCTGCTGGTGTTGCCAAGGTGCCAAACATTGGTGGCGCTTTGGCGCTGGGCGATTTGTGCCAAAGTTCATACATTATAAATTATTACAATACTATTCTAATATGGACTACTATGATGTGGGTATGTGTTGGTAGATAGTGTAACAATAGCATCTATGGAGAATCTGGTTACGGTTTTGGGAGTTATGGGTCCAAATTCAGGCAAAGTCTTTGGGAACATTTTAGGAACCATGGATTCTGGCTGTTTTCGGTGTTAAGCATTTCCATTTGACGGAGAACAAAATCCAATGATACACGCGTACCCTTGTGGATCTTTCTGAAATTGATTGGGAGCTCACCAACAGACGTAACCCGTGGGGATGCAGACAACAGACATGGCTTGTTGTCTCAGCACCTTTTGATTTTGCTCCAAGCTGGGGACCTCCGCGAAGCCAGGCCTGGAGAAACGGCCATAGGCTATGCTCGTTGGGTGGTACAAAAGATTTGCACCTCGAACGCGTTTTCGAAATGGGGAATAGGGGCCAGCTGGGAGAAGTCATGGGAAATCGGTGAGGAAGTATGTAGCTATATTAATTACATGATCAATATGGTACAATATAATACAATACAGTCATACACCCCTAAAATCCTAACTTTATCATGAAACCTGAAGCATGGGCCCAAAGATGATATCAAACGCGGATCTGACCCTGGTGGAGTTCCATGTTATGTACAGAAGGAGGCGTATCATGGCGTATCCCCTATTGAGATATCAGCCAGCTACAGACATCTACAGACCATCATTTCCCACTTCAGATATCCTATTTTTGATGGCAGCCAGGATGCAAGTGGGTCAAACTCTGTTGGCTATTCGGCCAGTGGTTTTCATGTTTTTATCCAAGTGAGCATGGGTTCACAACCCTCCCAACCCATAATTGTTTGGTCATTCAATGAATCATCCCTCTTGTCATGGCTAGAGATTTCACGAGTCATCATGGATCAACCGGCCCTTCTTCAGCGTGTCAAAGCTGTGATTGTTCAATCTATAATCTTCTATAATCTGCTGGTGTGATCTTTTCTATATGCAGCAAACACTTTGTGTCTAAAAATGGTCGTGTAGATCAATTTGAATTGAATCCAATTCGCTGATGTTTTTGTGGTCGACCCGCCTTGGCTTCAACAGCTTGCACGCTGGAACTCAGGCACGGGCTCCACAGGCTTCTTGTCCTCATCATTCAGCTTGCACCATCCATATATCCTATGCTCCACGTATAGCAATTCCCCAAAAGTAGAAAAGTTGAACACCTGGAAATTATGTGAAATGATGGGGAACACTTTATCTATATAGCTTCCTGGAACACTTTTCTATCATGTTCTATCTACTACTTGGGGACCCCTATTGTAATATATTGTAATTGTTTTATTTTTTAACCACTTTGTCAGCCATTGAGCAATAAAACTGGTAAACTTTGCTCAGTTCTTACCTATATGATGCATACTCATACATGGAGCGTACCGTTCTGGGTCTGGGTGGAAATATAATCTGAGGGCAATTCGACGCACAGGTTTTGCTGATTCTGACCGATTCAAGCGTATATTGGTATTATTAGTGCATATGCTTACGGCCATGTCCAACGGGTAAAAAATCTAAGCCTTTATTTTTCGTGGTTCCATGTTACCCCTAGCAGAATCCATGTGCTCCACGGTGCTGGTTTTTTTTTCCCAACATCTAAGGCCATTATTTTGGGGTGTATCTGTCTTGTTACTTGGGTGTGCAGTTGAGGTTACAAATGGCTATAACCATGGTGAAATAACCCCCAATAAAGTTGGGATATAGCTATAAAACATGCTATAACTCCTATAGCTATGGTGAAATGTATCCATTTAGTTCACTGGACCTGCGCTTCCAAGTAGATCTACCATTCATGGATCATTCCGAGGCGCTGATCGCCATTTGCGGCTGCCGTTCATTTGGATGGCCGACGCTCAGCTCTGGTGGGGATAGATAGCTCAGTTGGCTTACAACTAGGCTAACGATTGGATTTATCATGGTGGGATTACAGTTGGATGGGTTTATGAACCGACTTCTGACTGCGAGTAGCCCTCCTGTAGGATGTTGTCAGGTCGATTAGTTACTAGGGGTTGGCACCTCGGCTCTACTTTGGTGGGTTGCACATTCTTGATACGAGGGGAAACTCGGTAGTGGTTCCTGAACTTCCTGAAACATCAAAGTGAAACATCAAAACATAGTGAAACATCAGAGTATCCATCCTACAAAACATCCTGCACTAAAAAACCGTCTATGAAAGGAATTGCAAGGGATGCCTTGCAGTGTATATTTCAATGCAATGCTGGGACGAATTGGACCGTTGTGAGTGCTGTCACCTGTATTTTTTTTTCGTCTGGTTGTTTTGCTACGGTTCCACATGGTTCCACCAATTTCTTAAACGCAGATTAGTGTTGTTGTTTTGTGCCAATCCACCAAATTAATCAGCCAATCTTTGGATGGTATCCCTATTTGGAACACCCTCCAAGAATGGGCAGGCTGAGGGACTTTCCCTATAGTTCCGAAGTTGTAGTAATCACACATGCAAAGTGGTGACCCAAAACATTTTGCTTGTTGGTTTAGAGCCCATCTAAGTGTAGTTACTGTAATAAACCCACATACCAATCCGTTTTTATCCAGTTGGTTGAACCAACACCCACGATTCCGAACTCACCGGGGCACCTTGTATCGCCTCTAATGCCTGTCAGGTGTTTGGAAGTACAGAGGTTTTTGAACATTTTTGAACGCGAAAACAAACATGTAGAAGGTGAGGCCCCCTAGATAGCTAAGTTGGTGAACAGGACCATAGGTTAACTATGGTTTGTTTATGGATGTTTATAGAAGAAATATTGAACTAGTTATTGGGGTTCATTCTCCAACTTACACTTGGGTTGGGGTAGCACCTTTAAGGCGTTGACCTGTTGCCAAGTGGACAGTTTTTCCACATGCCGCCGTAGTAAGCGGACATGGGGAAATCCGGAACTGAGGATGACTTGCTCCTGAGTTTCTATAGCCACTGAGCTGCAGCGGTGCCATAGACCGGGCCTCTCGTTTGGATATAACCCTGACTGATAATAGATGGATTTGTGAGAACATCTGCGGAAAAACAACACATGGTCTTTCACTATGAAATGTCGAGATTTCCTGTAGATTTCCGCAAAATTGGGAGCGGTCGATTTTCAACGATGTTCTCTGAGTGGGCATCATAGTCGAAGTGTCATCAAACATGGCTTACTAGACAATGCCTGATCTCTACAAAGAGGGGCTCCGGATAGTCAAGTTGGTTTTTAACTTTACTGGTATGGTTTGTGATAATTACTTATAACTATAATATTCATGGGGTTTATAAACCAACAAACATAACTGGGGGGGACCCCACTTTGTAGATGATCATTTTCACGGCTCCTCCTGGATCCAATGATGTATGATTTCCCCCCCATCTATCTATGCCCTTTTCTATTTGTTGAATGAAAAACCCAACTATCATATTGTTGGTGTTTGTTGGTTATATGATGATATATGGATCCTGTTTTCCACCCAGTCTTTTTGGTTTACTTGTGCGGTATATACTGGGATCTATAGCCAACAAATACCAGCAACCATACAATTTCGAACCAACACTAGGCAAACAACTATATTTTTATGTCATCCGGTAGTCCAACATGGCTTACTAGAACATCACCCGGCTTATTTAGGAATTCACCTTTCGGAAATTTCCCCGCGCTGAGAGCCAGGACTTGAGGCTGTGAAACTCTGCCAGGATACGGCCAGGACTGGATGAAGCTTTTAGCTCGGGGCAACAAGGTGGGTATTTTTTCATGGCACTCTCTGGAAGTTGCTTGTACAGCTAGATTAGAAATGATTATACAGAAAAACGAGTTGTGGCCATTTTTTGGGATTGTTGTGTAAGACCACGACTTTTGATACTTCATCAAGAGGTTGAGAGATGATTTCATGTGAATTTGGACACAGGGTCTTTCAACTTCAGACTGGTCCTGCGCAGATGGTGACTGCAGAGGTCGATGTAGGTCACCTTTTACGCACCATTGATTTGCTGAGTTCAAGGATCATTTTACTAGCAACCCACCAAACGATAGAAACATACAGAGAACAGCCCCCGCGGAAATTTCTCTACAGAATGGTACTCGTTGACCCCCCAGAACACCTACCATTCTATAGTAAATTTTGGTGGTATGTGTGTTGACACTGTCATGCACCACNCTTCATTTCGATTTCGGACATGGTCAGGAGTGCCATTCTATAGAGATGTTGGTTTAGCAAGATGAGTTGTACTAAACCAATGCAAAACCATGCAGAACCGACCCCCCGTCCATGAACTGGTACGCCATGGCCTCTGAAACAAAAAACAATTTCAAACACCTTCGGATCACTATAAAATGGTGCCCCCAACCATGCCGAGCAAGGGAAGAAGGCACTGAAGACCCTTCATTCTGCCATTTGGTGAGGTATTTAGAGGTGGTTGTGAACCCCATTCTATAGAGGATTTCGGTGAAATATTACCCCATGAACCCCATTCTATAGAGCGCCATGTGCGGACAGGGGTCATGCCCCCCATTTTATCACTATAGAATGGTGTACATGACCATNCCATTCTATAGAGCGCCATGTGCGGACAGGGGTCATGCCCCCCATTTTATCACTATAGAATGGTGTACATGACCATTCAACCGAATTCCAAAGGGTATCAGAGAACAGTATTTTCCATTTTATTACCATTTGAGTTTTAATTTACTGTTCTCTCTTTGGGGGATTGCTATAGTTGAGCTGTTGGGTTTTTGAATTTCGCTTAGGAACGTCGTGTGTTTGTCCGAAAAAGATGTTACCACCAGTTTGCTGTGTGATCATCCGTTTCCCCATGTCAATCATCAACCATTAATCTCAAACCACCAGTAATTCCCATTAATCACCATTAATCACCATTAATCACCATTAATTCTCATTGATCACCACTTGATTCCCATTAATTCCCATTCATCACCATGACTCCCACTGTCATTTTTGGACTGTTGCTCGAGCCCAGATCGCAACGGTCCACTAGAGGACCCGCATCATGCGAGCGCTCCCCCGGAAGGGCTTTCGAGAGGCAAGAATTCCCAGGGATCACAGACGCTTGAGGGCTTATCCATGGTGAAATAGCTTCCATGTTTGTTGGGGATATGGGGCCCCTATAACTATGGTGGAATCTAGCCACTTGGTTCACTGGAACTGCACTTCCAAGTAAGTGAGGGAATTCCCACATTTGGTCGGCCCCCCAAAATGAATAGATCCAAAACTAAATAGCGAAGGTTTTTCGGTTTTGAAACGTTTTAGGCTGATATTGAACGTTGAAACTGGGAATGTATTGTTACTTAAGCTATCAATTTTGCCCACGTACTCAAATGAAATCGTGAGTAATTGATCTAAGCCAGTTGCTGTGTTGTCCAACTTTCTTGAAAGTTCATTCTAAGACCAGACTGTGTTGTCCAACTTTCTTGAAAGTTCATATTCTAAGACCAGAATTTGTGCTGAAATCCACGAAAGGCGGTTCAGAGGTGAAGAAACCACATGAAACATGTTGGTACTGGCTACGTGCTGCCATGTTTCTTCAAGATATTTTGAAGATCCACATTTTTGTTGTCAACACCCCACAACTGTTTTTATCCGAATCCCATTATATCCTGCTCTTGTTTTCCTTTAAGGTTGATGGTGGATACAGGCTTATCCAGTTTTTTCAGCAGAAGCCAGGGTCCCATCGTCAGACCCGTTTTTTTCTTTCGATGGATCCTTTGCTTCTTTGCTGGAGGCCTTTCTTGCAATACAGCAGCGAGAGGACAGGGCTTTCAAGGTCACCAGGTCGAATGGACTTGAATAATCCCAACATGGCTCCCCTAAAAGATAGAAAACAGATGAAAACAGTGAAATCCGACTAAAATAGGAGATGAATTCCCTTTCTATATGGATAAATAATAGATATGATATGGATATGGTTTGGGATTGATAAATTCTCCAGAATCCTTGAACTCCTGAGACCCATGATGCCTGGAGTGCGGGCCACCTTGATGTCCAGATCTATCATAGGTCCTACATGGTCCTACAGGGTCCTCTCAAGACCTCAGATGTTGGTGTAGTCAACCATCCCATTTACGGCGCATTCAACAAGCCCGGATTCAACAAGAATCCTGGATGAAATTCGTGGGGATTTCCCCCAAAGAAGTCCAAACACGTGTTCATTTGAGATAATGGTACCCCGGCAACTTCAACAGCCTGGGGGGTTATGAAGCCAGGGTTGATATTACATGACATTATCCAATTTTGTCCCCGCCCAAACAGCATCATGCCTTGTCCAATTCTGTTCGCCAGTTCCTTCTTACCTTTGCAATGGAAATGATAGTAGCCAACAAGAGGGAGTTCTTTTCTTTAAGAAACATGATTACCTCTTTACCCATATGTACCCAAGTTTGCCACGCCCGAGACCTATATTTTGCAAACTATACATATACTATCATATACTCTATATAGATGAATCAACATTCTCGATTCCCAATGTCATTGGATTGGTTTCAGGGAAAAATTACCGGAAATCCCTATAAAACCATGGTAAAAACATGTAAAAACCATGGTTTCCGGTTTCGATTTTCCCTTAAACCAATCCAATGATAATGACCTCATCAGCGGCCTTCACCTGCAGGACATCTGTGACATCTCCATCAGCGGCTTTTTGCGGGACCGTGGAGCCTCGGTGCTGGTCGCTTGTCCCACAACTGACTGAATTCAATGGATTTCAATGGGCTATTTTTTTTTTGATGGGAAATTTGGAGGGTTCATATTTATGTATATATATAATATAATATAATATATATATATATATATTATATGTACATATATATATATATATTGTACCCTCCAAATATTGGGCTATTTTTATATAATTGGGAAACTATGATGAACAACCCCTGGGTTTCGGGGTTTCCAAAATTGGACAGAGCCATGAGGTCAAAAACGATTGGATGATGGACGGCTCTTTAGCCCTGCAGAAGGCGCCAGATTTCGGAAAAGACTTGGGTTCGGTTCAGGGAAATACCCTCTGGTAAACTAACAGTTTGCTATTGAAAATGGCCATAGAAATAGTGGATTTTCCCATGAAAAATTGTGATTTTCCATAGCTATGTTAGTTTAATAGAGGGTAACCCCCTTCCTCATTGGATTGGTTTAAGGGAAGATTTACAGGGAAAATCCCATATTTGACGGGGACAACCACGGTTTGCGGTTTCGATTTTCCCTTGATTCAATCCAGTGCCTTACGGAACTTCTCGGAGGTGCAGTTCCAGTGAACCAAGTGGATCGATTCCACCACATAGGGCCCTATATGCCAACTCGTGGGGTTGTTTCACCATGGTTATACCCTCAACTGCACCCCCGGGATGTGAACACTCATGGAAGTGGAGGCACCCAACTTCAAAGGTGTTTGAAACTCTCAATTCTTGAGGAATTCATTTGTAAATGGAGGTCATTTGAATAGAAGTGGTTGTCTTTCCAGGTGGGATTTGTTCCGTCCACCAAAGTCAGATGGTTGACTATTTGATTTGATTAAGATTGGTTAAGCAAATATCGATGTAGTGGGAACAAAACTGGGGTACCAATGGAATGGCTAATGGATCACATATTTTGGGATGCACACTTCAGGGCATATGGGTCATCGCCCCAGTTGAAGAGGTTGTGGGATCTGTTTGGCCATGTAGACTCATCCACTCATTCACCTTTTGGGGCACCCCATTTTGACCCACGCTGTCATGGGTGTTTGACCAATAGTGACCAGTAACCACCACCATCATCAGCAGCAGCAGCATCGTCATCTTCTTCATTGCTAACCCCCGTTACCAGGTTTCCACATTCCCAACACTCCAACGCATCTCACCTTTCCCCACATGGACAGAGCAAGAAATCGCATGCAAAGTCGCCTTTTTTCCCCAGTGAAGTCCCCCATGTTCTCCGGGTCAACCCAGGATGAGAACTTCAGAACTACCTCACCTTGTTTAAATAGATAAATAGGTATACATACCATATGATCTAGCCAGCCAAGCAAGATTTCATTGCAAGGTATCCAAGATTGGCCCATTGGGAAGTGGTTTAGATTGAAGGATTTGGTGCAGGACTAGGTCCTGACGGGAGGATTTCTACGCATCTTCCATGTGTTGATCATTGGAGTTGTTGGTGAAATCCCATAAGACAACATGTTTTACCCTCTGGGAAACTAACATAACCATGGAAAATCACATAAAATCACCATGTTGAATGGGAAAATCCACTATTTCTATGGCCATTTCAATAGCTATGTTTGTTTACCAGAGGGTAATCAATTTTTGCTTGGTGAAAAAAAAGAAGGTTCAGCTGCTCGAACCTTCCAGTTTCCTCTGAGATAGGTAGTCAGGGTGATGGAAAGCCTTATGATAACTTGGGGTTGGTTACTTATCCGATAGGTAACTGGAAGGTGCGGTTGATCAGCCAACCACTTATATTTCTTGAAGGTAAACCAACAATTTGGGGGCAATTAAGAAACAAAACTATTTCTCATATATTTGGGTTGTAAAAAAAACAAAACAACTATTTCCCATACCCACCATTTTCTTTCACTTTTGGTTTGACCACCCGGATGAATCCTGCAGGTGGTCCTGTTGAACCTCGTGCGTTTGCAAGAGCTGGGCATCGCCTATTGCCCCGTGCTGCGAAAGTCAGAAGACTTGGCGATTTGGATTAATAAACCATGGTTTATTAATCATGGAGGATTCCCCAAATAGTGGTTGACATTAACCATTACTAGGGGGTTTATTAATCCCACCTTGGCATTAAGCAATCATGTGGATCACAACTTGGGGTACCCCCATGACTTTGGAAACCTCCAAATGGAAGTTTCCTAAGTCATGGGGGTACCCCAAAATCATCCATGTTACGACGATTTTTTCTTATAAACCATCCAGCTATTGGGGTATCCCCCCATTTTAGGAAACCCCCTATGATGTTGGACTAGTTAGATTTGCCGAAGGTGATTGTTTACTTTCCCATTTTCTGATACAATATTTGGGATATCTACCGGGACGATTTTTCCGTTTTGTTGGGGGCCCTTAAGCAAATCCAAGATTAAAGAAATATTCTAGGAATCTAATGGTGATATAGTGTGATATACTTGGGATATAGTGGGGATATGTAGGCAGTAATGTGATTTTAAAGGCAAATCTGTGTCCCCAGTCTTGTCCATTGCTATGATTTTGCTACCCCAAACATTAAGATACAGTACTAGGGAAAATATGGGGAAACATCCCACACATATACTTACCATATACATTTAAATACATTAAATCATTTACATGTATTTACCGTGTGGGTTTGTCTTGAAATTTAGGGGATAACCGGATAACCACTTTGTCATTCAAGTTGCCATGAAAAGGGTGGTATGCTCAATTTTCAGACAGACTCACCTGGTCGGACAATAGTAACTAACCTGGAAGAATCTGAATATTTTATATTATGATGCAATTTGAAGGTATTGTAAGTGGTGTTTGTTCTGGTTGGGTTATGGATCATGAAAAAGTCCCACCTCATCATCTTATTGGATGATTTTGGAATATGTTGCTTTTTCTTACCCTATGGATCTTTAATGATGCTTTGAATTCTGCAGGCTTTGGGTTTCTATCGCTATCAGAAACACGCGCCTATGGCCACCCGTTCTCTGAGGTTATGAGGTGGCTCAAACGCCTGGAGGTGCCCCAGTTGATTTGATCAGCTGGATGATTACTATCAGGACATGGTAAATCACGCGTGTGTGGTTTCCTAGCACAGCACCAGAAGTGGAACATCACAAGAGCCCACGGCCGAAAGTAAACTCAAAGTGAATGAGAAGATTTTGGTCCCTAGTCCTTGCGCTTCACGTGAGTAAACCATATTTTAAGAAATCAGGGCAAATAGATTTCAGCTCTTATATAGATTTGTTTCCACTTTCTGACCATCAATTTATCCTCTGGTGATTTAACGTAGCAAGCTGGAAAATCACATTTTTTTCACAGGTAAATCATCATGTTTAGAATCTATGTTCATGGCCATTTTTTTCAAAAACCATGTTAAATACCCAGAAACCATGTCCCATCAATATTCCCATGATTTCCCATGTTTGTTGCTGAAATCCGTTTGAATCACCATACCACATAAAATCCCATGGTAACCCCATTCATAAATTTGGCCCAAACAGGCCATGGTCTTCTTGCCCTGGCTCCCCTGAATCATCTGTGGAGGTCATCTCTTGAAGTGTCAAAGCTACGCCTATCGGGCAAGACACCTGGAAGCTGGGCGAACGTCAGGCGTTCTTCCATAGATCTGGATGGATTTGGCCTAGTTTTCTTGGATGAAACTAGTGCTGAAGTCCTTCAAAGATCTTCAAAGTGATATGTATTTTTTTTGACTAGCGATTGAAGTAAGAACACTGTATATTAAGTACGGTATGAACCCCATTGTTTGGAGTTGTTTGGTATGCTATCCCCTATAGTTCTGTGTCATTCTGATGGGTGATGGACACGTTCGTTGATGAGGTGTAATGGTTTCTGATATTACTAGTGTTGCTTCATGTTGGATGTTGCTCAATGCTACCAATTTGGGGTGTATCTGCACTATATAGTGTACTTGGTTGCAATTACATGTTGGGTACTCATATCCCCAAAAATCACTTCAACATTGTTAAATGGTGTTAGTACTATCACATTAAAATCCCTTTCTACCTCAGTTTCTGCTGGTGACCTCCCAATCTCAGCATTGGATCAAGATCCAAAACTGTCCGGAAATCCATAAAAATCCCCATGTTTTCTGGTAAAACCATGTCAAAACCCCGGGTTTCCAATAGATTTTCTCCTAAAACCCACCCCAGTCGCCCGGGCCCGGGCCACCCTTCGTGCGCCGTTGCGTTTGCCTCCGAGGAACGCGGCGGTGCGGAGGAGGTGCGCCGCGAGTGCCGCGTCGCGGCGCGCCTCTATGGTGGCGCGGCGGGCGACGTGCGGCGCTTGGTGCTGGGCGGCGAGGAGGCGATGCGAAAACTGCCGGAAACGCAGCGACTTGGACATGGCTTGGATGATCATGACAATATAGTGTTAATATTGATATATATTGATAGTATGTTCATATGAACACTATTTAACATGACAATGATGATACTTGGGATTTAGGATAGAAGGGTCAATAACTATGATAACTATAATATAGTGGATTATTACTACTGTGACTCTAGTAACAATGAGAATGATTGTAATAATTCTAATTCAGCAGTGGCCTGGACATAGGTTGGATGTGGGATCATGACAACATAGTGTTAATATGGTAGTGTTAATATTGATATAGTATGATTATATGAACACTATTTAACATGACAATGATGATACTTGGGACAATGATAGCAAGATAGTAACGGTAATGATAACATTATATAACATTAACACGATACAATTGATACAATCATATAAATCGTAATGGAATAGTGGATCATTTGATCAACTGATTGATGTCGCGTAACCCCAACAAAATGTAGAATAACCCTGGTCCTGGAGCATTGATTTAGTGGGATATAGTGGGATAAAATTGCCAATCATGACAGCAATAAATACAATAAGAATGATAAGAGTAATTAAGATCAATAGTACCCCAATGATGATATTAATGATAAGAATGATAATGATGATAATGGTAATTATCTTATGATAAATGCTATAAATAATAGTAACAATAATGATAATAATGATAATACTACCCCAATGATAATAGGATATATTGTAGTGGGATAGAATGGTCAATAATAACAGCAATATTGATTGTAATAGCTAATAGTAATACTGAGAATACTGACAATAAGCTAAGAATGGATTAACATGTGGATACTGGAATAAATTTATTTGACACATTGTATGCTTTATAATGGTTAATAGGTGGGACAGAATCTGGACATCATGGGAACATGTTGACCTCTCAACTGTAACCCATGAACTGCCCATGAACCTCGCAGGTTTGGTGACTCTGGGGGGTGGTTCAAGGGGGTGGGATTCATAGGGCTACACATGGATCTAATGTGATTGGGGATATCCTGGAAGAAAGTCTTGAGGTGTTGGCTGTTTCTTGCTTTCTTTTTTGACCTCAATGTCCATCAGTTTCCCAAGCTGAAATGAAAGAATCTCATGGTTTCCTAGCTAAATTCCCCCAACATGTCATTGCTGATCAGCATTCTCCTCATAAAACGGCAATATATTGAGAATAAATCCACCATCGTTTCCAGTTTGTGATGGTGAAACACCATTTTTGCTGGCCTGGTCCCATTTTTTGCGGGTTTCCCCATTCAGAATCTATCTGACTTGAAGATAAAATCCTCCCACGTTCTGCATGTCTTATCTCATGGGGACTCAATGGTCCCCCCAAAGTGACCCCCCAATGATAGCTGGCCAATCAGCTGCTCTTAGTGATGGTTGTTGGTAAGGCATTATTAAACTCAAACATGATTGGCTTGTGTGGGCGTTAGCCTTTTCCATTATATCTCTATTGTGTCTGCACAATGCCTCCATTATATCTCCACTATATCCCCATTATATCTCCACTATATCTCCATTACTGTATATTTCATGATGGTTAGTTGATAAAATGCTTTATTCTCCTGGTTGATCAAATCCACCATTGATATCCATTGATACTGTGGATGGTTGCGAAATCCTGCACCAGTTGGTAGATGGTTTATGCCCTTATAATCCCATTATTTACAGTGTTTCATAGCTACCAATAGCTACCAACTGGTGCAGGATTTCCCAACCATCTCCCTTCGAAAATAGCCAAGGAAGTCAGTCCTGCGGGCGCTCCTCTCCTGGTTGGCCGCCAGCCTCCGCAGCATCTCCAGCTTCGGCAGCGTCGATGGCCACGGGGATTGGAACGACGGCGCGACGGAGGTGGCGGTGCCAGGTGAGGGCTGGGATCCATCGTTGGAGGGGCTGTCTTTTGGGGGGGGGGGTAGCATCCCATGAATGGCAAGTGGGTGATAGCCTTAGCTCCGGTTGGATTAATGCAATATTGTAGATGGCCAGAAAAACGAGGATTTAACCAACTTTAACCAACAAAAGGTATAAACAAAGAACAGTGGGGAATAATTACTGTATTTACTACTGATTTACTGAGACCAAGGATGGGATGAGCCAGGAATCCGGGACTTCCTGCGTGGGATGATCCTCTCAGTGGGCTGTTTGGGATTCATCTTCTGGGGGGAAGTCTATGGATGAATATGGCATAATCAGAAGAGTATACAAAACTGGCCCCCCACAGGATTATGTTGGTTGATAAACCCCATTACCATCTGGTATATTAACATACACCCTGAAAATAGTTATTTTTAGAGGAAACTAATCTTCCAATTCCTATCTGCCAGGGTCTATGTTAATCTACCAGATGGTAATATAATGGTTATTGTTGGTACATCCACCATAAACTCTAGTTATATGATGTTATATGTAGGGCCGTCCTGTAGCAATCCCCAAATAGCCAAACAGATACAAAGTTGGACGCCTAGACCTTATGGGGAAACATCATTGAACGAACATCCTTGAAACACTTTCAGGCGTCTTTTTGGATGGGCCGAACATCAATACCTAATTGAGTATACCGCAATAGTTAATAATAAGTGAAACCAATATAATATAAGATTAAATTTAGTAAATCCCTGATATGAAATTAAGTCCTTAAGACCTGGGGCACCGCTGATTTGGGTCTTTTGTTAGTATTCATCATCCAATGTTAAGGGTGATTAAGATTAATTAATAGTATATGCCTATGATATATCCCATACAATGGCCTATCTACTATGTATTTCTGCGGATATCATGGAATAATATATTACCTGTCATGGGATTTAACTTGATTTAACACTCGTTTTACTCTAAAACAGGTGCTCTCATCCTATTTTTGAATGTCCGTCTCGGTTGGGTGTTGTGGATCTAGGTACCTAATTTCGCGACCGAACCTTCCGACCTCAAACCAGGTTCATGATGGATTATATAGGTGAATTATCCTCCAAAAAGGCGTATTTCAGGGGAAAATTCCCGTAATTGGTGCAGAAGGATGATATGGCACAATTTTACGAAGATATCGGAAGTTGAACATGGATCCAGGAGTTGCTTAGATCAGTGAGATCAGGGAAACTCACCCGTGACTACCCTGTTTGAGGCACGCGCAATGCATTTGGTTTTTATATCAGGACAGGAATGTTCAATGCAACGTTGAGATTTCATCTTTTTACAATGATGGTGGAAAAGGACAATCCATATCATTTCATTGTTTCCCATGTCTGTCTGTGGCTTTCCTGGACCTCCGGGAGCACAGTCTTGTCCTTCGTCGCTGTTGCATCGTAGGTGAAGGTGAAGTTCAGTCTGCAAAAAAGCGAGGCTTCATGGAATCTTGGCGATCGGCGAAGTGACGGGAGGATGATCCAGATGATGATCAGCAAATTCTGATCCGATTGAAATGTGATGCAAATTTAAGTGCCAAACGGGTAGATAGCCATGTATAGCCAGAATGAGTGGTCACTGCTAGGTATGGCGACTTTCCTGCCTCGTCACTGAGAGAAGCCCAAGCATGAGGTTCACACACTTTTCCACAGGTTTTGATCTTCCAAGAAGGGGAGGAACAACATTCACTATCCAAGTTCGAAATTCATTTCAACCAATTCAAAAATCAGGCAAGTTGCGACTAGCCCTGAGAATCGTTCAGGACTGGCTCTCGAAGCTGCCCAAGTTGCCCGCTGAAGCCGCGGTTTCCACCGTTGAACAGTGCCCCACGGTGTCAGATGAGACCCCGAAGGCCGAAGGCCCTGCCAGAGCTGTGCCCCTGGAGCCAGTGGCGGCCCGGCCCAAGCGCTTCTTGGACTTTTTGGGACGAAGTCCGAGTCAGAAGCCCCAGAGCAAGTTTCTGGACTTTCTGAAACGGAGTGAGAAAGGTGAATGATATGTCTGATATGTGGTCTACCAGATAAGCTTTCATTTGTGAAGGTCTGTGAGATCCTTGAAAGGTAGAATTCGGATAAATAAGGTCGATTGTTGGGTTTGCCACATCAGTTAAAGTTGAGGAGGTTTTTGAACAGTCGTTCAAAGACCATCCATTTCGGGTGTGTCGACCCAAATTGGGGACCCCAGGTTATTTATGGTTGGTGAGTTCAAAGCACCATGTCAACACATGTTCAATCAATCATCAGTCCATCCTTCCTCGTGTGGCAAGATGAATCCTCAAGTGTCATATCCTTCGCTTGCGATTTCCTGGAATGAGCAAGACACCAGCAACAAAGATATTCAAAAAATCAAAAATATGGCACCCCGGAAATCCACTGCTTCATCATCACTTTCGAATTTGTTTCATGGCTATCAACTGTGTGTTTTGGTATTTCTGGACAAGCCCAGACCAAGTTTCAACATCTCCAAAGCGGTGACTGCACCACCAACCAGCTTGCTTTGCCTATATCCGTCGGAACCCCTGGCCAAAGACGTCAGGGCAAACATTGCTTGAACAAGAAAAGTGCCACCGGGACGGATATGAAGTTGGTGTTGCTGGACCGTGGAATCACTGGAATCACCCATAGCGAATGTGAACAGGACGTATCAAACCGTGACTCGCCGATAAACCCGGTATGACGGTTCTAGCAGGTCTCGCTTGCAGTGGTGCTGCAGCAGACTGCAATAGTGCCCTACTCACCCATGAAGAGTCGAATCACTTTTCCAGCATAGTTCACCTGTTGTGATGAGGTGTTGAGTGTCCCTTCGATCACCTGTGATGGTCAATGATCAGTTCAATTGGCTTCACCCCCTGGACGAGACTTTCATATACATGAGGGTACTTGGAGCATCCTCCAAAAAGAGTCGTAAGTGTTTAATTTCACCATATTTCAGTTATAAGATGGGATAACCCCAGTGAATGGGGACTTACTAACTAGGGTTATCAACCACTTACTAAGCAAGTCCAAACTACCCATTTGGTTGGCATGCTTCCGATCGTTGCTTCCATGTTTTGAAATCATGTTTTCCCGGTTTCAGCATGCCCTTGCTGCAACAAACTCCAAGAAGATTGGCTCGGTGCTGTTCGACCTGAAAACCACTGTGGCGCGGCTGCGGCTCAAAAATAGGGCAGGAGCCACGAAAACCACTGGTGGTTGACACCGACGCCGGCAAGTCACACTGATCGAGTGCCTCGCAGGGGATGGTGGGAATGTGATGTGATGAGACATCCAATTTTGCTAGTTTCAGAAGTTGTGCATCGCAAAGCAAATTCGTTTTTTGTTTTAATACATAAAGCAGTGGTGTTTTCCTGTACCACTGAAAATGGGTATATCATGGTATATCAGCCAACAACAAGATGGCCAGAAAAGGCTGGATGGCCGTGAATATCTCCCCAAAAGGAGAGCTTATTCGTTGGCAGGGTCTTTGGCAGGGAGTGGCCAGAAGTTTTAGACATGGGAACACGATCCACTGTTGTTGTTTTTTGTTCGTGAAACTTGCTACGCAACTCTGATTCCTGCCTCAACCACACGCCATTTCACTTCACCTTCTACTTTTTTCCTCTTGTCTGATTGGTTACATGTACAGTCTGGAGGTTGATAGCCCCCGACTTTCCCAGAATGGGTTCAAGAGAATAATCCAAATGACAAGGAACAACATATTTATTTGGAGGCATGGCTAATGCAGAGTTTCCTGTGGTTCTGCCTTCATTCCCCATGATATGTATTGATATTTGCCAATTCTGACTACGAAGCCGCTATAGACTCATTGCATACCCATGCTAGACCCATAATGGACCCATCATACTAGACACAATATACGCCGCTATGGCTGGTATATCTCCCATTTAGATCCATTTAATGACCATTTTTTGTTGGCGTGTGGGGAACAGTGAACGCGGGGTTCAGGTCGTTGCTTCAAGATGGACAAGTACCGGAAGGTCATGAAGCCCAAGGAGAGCCTTGGGGCTCTTGTTAAAGCTTGCAACTGGGTCGCCCGACCCCATTCCATCCCATGATGGATCATTCTGCCCATGAATTAATTGAAACATGTTTACAATCACTACCCTAACGAAAATTGCGATTTTGGGGCATCCCTTCCTTTTGGACAAACCCAAATGAACAATTTTCCGAGTTGAATGACGGTGAATCCCATGTCTTTCTCAAGAACCTCCCATTTTTGCGTGGACTATGGAACACACAGAACACCGTTCGGAAAACTATGGCCATGTTTTCCACTTTTTTCCCCGGAAAACGTTGGAAAGCGGCCCCCTTTTCTCTGCCCTGGCTCGAGCTCCAGGAGGATATCCAGAAGAGTGATGAGGAGATTCGTGTGACGGCCGCTGGCAGCGTGTCTGTGGGGGCACCCGCAGGGTAGGACAACTGGGGGTTGAAGCAACCAAAATGGCAACATTTGATACATGGAGTTATATACTACCTAGTTTCTTGGGGATTATGTTTTTCCATGATAATCCATAGTAAGGAAACCTATCAACTACTGCAAGTAGAATGAGATGGGATAGGGGTATAATTTTTGATAGCTCAAATGGCCATGTTCACCGGCAGAAATCATCTTTTCCATGCAATTGAATCTACAATTGAACCAACAAGGGCAGTTTAATATATGTTCTAGCCAAGAAAAACAACACATTAACATGTTGGATTTTCTGAAGATTGTTTCTAATTTTCCCAATGGGAAATCCCACTACTTGGGGAATCTTTGGGGTGTTTTTTTTTTTGGAAGGGGCTTCATAAGCAAATCCGAGATGTCATTGAGCCAAGAAAGCTGGTACATTTTTATGATAGGTATGGTATGGATTTTATGGGTCATTTAACAACCTTCAAAAAACGATATAACACCCATTCATAGCACATTTTTGATTTACTTGGCTGCTATATGCGGATGCTGCCACTGAGGCGTACGTCTCACGTGCGGCCACGGTGTTCAACGAGCTCAATAAGCCCTATGCGCCTTCGGCATTTGACGCCGGCAGCGATGCTTGGGGTTGACCTTCGACAACGACATGACCATCATTTTGGAATATTGACCCAGAAGAGAGCGGGTTAAAATGATTCAAAATAAATTAACATCTAGCAAAATATAGGGATGAGTCAAGACCTTTGATTTACTCAGAGTGATGGGTCAATCCAGATGAGTTTCATTGAAATTCCATATGAATGGGGAGATGAACGCCCAGATATTGGGTACCAATTTTGGTGAGAAAACCAGGGTACCGATTTTTACTGACCCATACCCATTTACGTGTTCTGCGTGTAGTTTTTGATGAGATGATTGCGCGACAGTGTAGTATTTGCGTGACCTCAGAATCACATAAACTCGCTACCTATGTTTCAATTGCACGAGAATAGAGGTGAATGTGTCCGTGTTGCATATCAACATATATACTTATATATTATGTATATATTTTTGAAAAATCCAAGGGATTATCTTGATTGATTCACACCCATCTAGTTCTTTTTCCAGACGGCTGGATTTTTCAAGCAGAATCGTCGATGACTTTCCGAAAGATGGTGATGTTCCTTTCCCAAATTAGATTACCAGAGGGTCTGAACAGACACCTTCATGATGACTTCCACAGTTGTACTGGGTTGGTGTTACCCTCAGCTACTGTTTCGTGGAAATTGGCATAGAAATATGGGCAGAAGATGGTTAATAGCCAAGTCGGGGTGTTAACACATATCTTGGCTGAATTGAACCATTGCTCTTGATTCATGTTGAAAACTAATGGTTTAAACCAATGTTCAAACTAATTTGTTAACTAATGTTAAACAAGCCATTTGGTAAGTTCCAGGATCATCCCAGTATGTGCATCATCCTAGCATGTATATACACCATCCCAGTAGCAGATAGCTTGTACTGTAGTTCAGGGATGTTCATGGTATTCATTCCAATATGCATACATATAGAATATACAGACACATCATATCTGTTCATATCTCCAATTAAATACAAGACTCACAACTACATTGGACACATGCACATGAATACAGAATAATATGGCTAATATAATATATAGATCTCAGATTGGATATCATCTAGAGTAAATATGTATCCTGCCTGGAGTACATTCTTACTGGCTAAGCCCACAACCTTCGTCCTATACTTTTACAGGATGAATTCCCATATGAATTCCATAGTGTTCCCTTGTGATTAGCTAAATCCCCTATGTCAATCTCATATTGTCCAGGGAATTTATCCCCATTTCATTCCCACTTTTACAATATGCAAAATCCCATGGTAAATCCTGGTTTTCGTGGTGAAATCACTTTGACCCCAAGCCAGCGGTCCCAGGTGATCGTGCAGGCCACGGGTAATGCCTTGACCAAGGCCGTCACGGCCGCGGAGGCAGGGTTGATGAGACGAAAGATCATGGGGATTCGCTAACGCAACCAGATTGTTTGCCTTAACGAGAAATGGAGATTCTATGCGACTCAAATGGTTTTTGATGGGATTTGAATCATAGTTCACTTAGTAATTCCTCAACCTTCCAGTCACCTCTGAGATAGATAGCAAGGGTGATTTTCCCCTGATTTTGGGGTTGGTCTGACAATCTGACAGATAACTGGAAGGTGTAGGTTGTTCATGGTTTGTTAGCCTTCGAACCTTATTAATGGCTCATTAACCTTACAACAAATAACGCAAAGCTTATTATAACATATTATAACCTTGTAGCTAACAATTGATGCTTAAGATTTGCCCTTATGATCGTGGTTCTTGGTGATTAATTAACCATTCATACGCCCAAACATTGTTGGGGGGGTCGCCGAGCTGGAGAGGCTTGCCATGGTCCATGGTATGTGGTGTGTGGTCATCCATCCCATTTAGGAAATCCAAACGGAATGGGTATCTAAAGCCCCACAAGTGGATTGATGACCATCTCCCTTTTTCTGGGAAAACAGCACATGTTTGAACCATGGCATGTTTGGGCCTGTCTGCAAGTCGTGTACCCCTTGATTGTTGTTTTTCTGGTTTCTGTGGGGGTGGGGGTCAAGTGAATATGGTTTATAGTTGTTGGTGGTTGATAAGACATTGATAAGTCAATAGGGTTGTATTGATGGCAGGGTGGTTGAATACAAAAACATTATATAGCGTCTTGCAATTTATCATAGCTATGGACAATGGCCCCTATAGTCGGTCAATTTACAGAAATTTAAAGTGGTGAATTGTCATAGCTATGTTAGCTTACAAGAGGGTAACTTTCATTCGTAAGCATCATTCATATAGAGGTGATGGAATTTTACAGGGTTTAACCACCAATCATATAGGCATAAATTTGTGAAATGATAGTCTGTCGCTTGTGCCCTTTGAACAGCCCATGTTTTGAATGCTCAGCAGGGGATCAAACATGGCTTGAAAAGCCGTTATTTTAGGATGAACTTCCCATTAACATGCCCATTTACAGGGGATTGCCAATTGGCATGTTTAATTCCCGCAGGGTACTCCGGGCATAACCTACAGCTGGTGGGCAGCTTGCGGCGCACAGTTCCATCTTTGCTTTGGCACATCTCGCCAAATGTTTGCTGTTCCACATGTGTATCTGCGCAAGAGAACGACACGTAGCTGCACCGAGGGGACAACCTGTCCACCGTGTTGAGGTTTCATGCTGATGAACATTTTATCCTCGAACGTTTTGACCTTTCACATGTATGAGAGTGAATGAGTCTGGGTCAAAATTTGAAACGAAAAACCTTGGAACAAATTTGGCCATGTGTACTTTAAACCTTCCCCCTTTCTCCACTCTGCAAATATGCATACGGCGTTTCGGGTATAGATATATAGCCATATCTCTATGTATCTATCTATGTATCTATCTATGTATCTATCTATCTATCTATCTATCTATCTATCTATCTATCTATCTATCTATCTATCTATCTATCTATCTNCTATGTATCTATCTATGTATCTATCTATCTATCTATCTATCTATCTATCTATCTATCTATCTATCTATCTATCTATCTATCTATCTATCTATCTATCTAATTCTATCTAATTCTATCTATCTAATTCTATCTATCTAATTCTATCTATCTAATTCTATCTATCTAATTCTATCTATCTAATTCTATCTATCTAATTCTATCTATCTAATTCTATCTATCTAATTCTATCTATCTAATTCTATCTATCTAATTCTATCTATCTATCTATCTATCTATCTATCTATCTATCTATCTATCTATCTATCTATCTATCNCTATCTAATTCTATCTATCTAATTCTATCTATCTAATTCTATCTATCTATCTATCTATCTATCTATCTATCTATCTATCTATCTATCTATCTATCTATCGAATTCTACTTTTATGAATAATAGTATATGTTATTATGTAGTGCTATCTGTTTATCTCTCCATGGTTGGATTTTTGAGAATTTGCCGGCCCTGGTCCCAAGAGTCTCTGAAGCTAGCGGATGGTAATCCACAAGTGGATCAAACTACCCAAAAACATATCACAAGGGTTGTACTATGTTGTAGTTGGCCACATCCGTATCAATGAAAAATTTGAGGTGTCAAGTAAGATACATGCAAATTCTGCTGAAGATGTGACAGTTGCAAAACCTTCCAATTAAAAAAAACAACAACATTTACGATACGTATGAGTTTCTTCAAAATGGAGGGTACCCCAGAATGTCCATCTTTCAGTAGGGAAAATTCATGATCAACAATCAAAGATCGGGGTCCCGTTTCCATTCAATTTTCAGTTAAGAAAAAGCCATGAAAATGATAATAAACGACACCTCCCACCCAGGTTTGCCTTTACCACCTAGGAGCCAAAATGGTACTGGAGACTTTCTTGCAGCTTCGAGTGCTGTTCTGCAACTCCATAAAGGCCTCGGCCAATCTGTAGCCTTGGACCTTCGAGGTATCTCTACAGGAGAAACACCCGAAAGAAGATCAGAAAAGTGCGGCTTGGGCGGTTTTGGCTTCGGAGTTGATTTTTGCTTATTTTTGCTGATTTTTGCTGCAGTGTCGGGTCAAAGAATTCATTTTACCCCACTTGGAGTGGTGACTGGTATCCAGGATCGGGGATTTGCTGAACCGGGGCGCGTTTATCAAAAGGACAATATCCAGTATATCAAAACCCAAGAGGATAGAAAAGTCAAATCCTACTAAAATAGCCTAAATAGTGATAAATTATTGGTAAATTACGTTTCTATCTTTTTGGGGGTTGTTATAAGATAACTTCTTTAGATTCTCTGTTCGTGGTGGATTACATAAAATGGGGAATCCAAAAATCAGAAGATCCAGGAGCATGTCTCTCTTATTTTATCATCAATAAACCACACATCAGAGATAAAAAGGTTCAGTCGTGTTCTTCCCATTTCGATGGCTAAAAATGCCCAGTCTTGTTCTTGTATTTGCTTAAGGAACCCCCACTCAAAAAAAAAACTACAGATTCCCCATGTCTTGTGGATTTCCTCACAAAGATGCCAAAAGAAAAAATCGGCTCAGCAGAGCCGACTTTTTCCCAGCTCTAAACCTCCATGTCGAAACCATGTTCCCATGATTTTCCATTATTTTCCCATGATTTTCCCCAGTGGTTCCAGAAATCCAAGGTACAGAGTGAAAGTCACCCATCAAAACCTACCGCGGTAGTTGGCAAGGTAGTAGTTCTATGAGGGGAAACACGCGGAACCGTGGGACAACATTTCGTCGTTAATGGCAAAGATTGGGAAACATTGGGGAGCATCCGTCCATTTGAATCTACCCTCTGGTAAACTAACAGTTTGCTATTGAAAATGGCCATAGAAATAGTGGATTTTCCCATTAAAAATTGTGATTTTCCATAGTTACGTTAATTTACCAGAGGGTAAATGATTCAAACAAATGTTGATGGAACGAAAATCCGCTGCGTGTCAATGCTTGGCCTATTGAACATTGGAAATGCAGGCGGAAAAAGTTGGACAGCAGGAAGTGTTTCATGGTTTACGATGATTACTCTCATGATGACTCTTTCATGATCACTCTTCTTGGATTATTCTAAACTTCATGGTTCCTCCATTGATTTCGTAGCTTCCTATTGGTCCCTTACTCATTGAATACTCTGATTCCTCTAGGCTTACAATCCCGATCACTAGACCTTTGAAGAAAAAAAAACGTCCATGGGATGGTTGCCATTTGATGATAACTCCATTGTTGCGCCGTCGTCGAGGACGACGCTGTCCAGTTGGAGATGAGCTACAGTTTCAAAAAATGGTGGTTGTCCATGTCGCAAACGGTAATTAGTTACCAGAGGGTAAATCCCATTCCTTCCCATGATATACCTAAAAAAAATCCCAAACTAAATCTTGAATCTGTATTCTTTCATGGCAAAAATTGCGAAAATTACCAGAGGCTACCCCTCATTTCTGAACATTACCCTCCGGTAATCAAACATTGCCATTGAAAAAAAAACGCATTTCTAGAGGATAAAACCCTAGAAATTGCTAATTAGTTTGGCTTCTCAAACTCATTGCCCCCCGGTAAGCAAACATGGCCATTGAAAAAAACACATTTCTAGAGGATAAAACCCTAGCAATTACTAGTTTGGCTTCTAAAAATCCATTACCTCTGATAATCAAACATGGCAATTGAAAATCCTATCTATGTATATATATATATACATATATATATATATACATATATATATACGTATATATATATACATATATATATATACATATATATATATACATATATATATATACATATAAATGGTAGTTCTAATGGGAAAATCACCTGCAAATGGTTCATTTGCCATTGCCACATTTGATTGAGGGTATATCCCATGAACATCCAAAAAAAAACACTAGAAAATCCCAGTGAAATCCCATGAAATCACATTTCAAAGCCCAGTCATATCCCATTTTTCAATACCACGAAATCCATCAAAATCCTCGAACTGCGCCTCTACTTCCCGCCGGTGCTTCTCCTGTTCGGCCACCCGTAGCCATGCCTTGCTGACCGTTGCGGCTTCGCCCGGGTTCGGAACTCAGGGACTCAGTGATGACTGCGGATTCTATGGGACATGGTAGAATTCTATGGGATTCTATGGGGATTATAGAGATTTTACGGCCAAGAAAATATGATCACTATTACATATAGTTGAGTTCGGAAAATGGTCACTTTGCAATTCCATCCCACCTTTTGTTTGGTGCACCTTGGCATCCAGTTTTCACAGTTTCCACCCGAATCCTGCGAAAGGCCTCCAGCAGAAAGTGTTCGATCTGCTCTTTGCCTCGACGGATGACGTGTTTCTCAGCAGCACTTTGGTCAAAAACTCATGGGGTCGAAATTTCCAACAGTGTTGATGGTAAGTTTTACCAGCAACGAAGTGGAAATAGGATGAAATTGACACAACATCAGCAGTGGACCAGCAACCAGGAAGGGGTCAAGATTTCGCCCCAGCCAGCCCAAACCAGAAGTGTGAGATCGTGGCAATGGTATACCCTTTGGCAATCAAACGTGGCTTGCTGGAAAATCCGCTAGTTACCGATGATTTTCCATTTAAAACATCAATTTAGTTTGGGGATTTTGTATTGCCACGTCTGATTACCAAAGGGGAGGTCCATTTTTTGTGGGCATCAGCTCACTGTTTACTTTTCTGCAAGTACTTCAGGCTTTGCGAAATGTCCCATTTATGGATTTTGAACATACTGTGGATGCACAAGCCATCCACCAGCTGGGATGCGTAGGCAACTATAAAATACTGTAAATCATGGGATCTTGATGGGGTAAACAACCTACCAGCCGGTGCAGATTTCGTCCACAGTATCCTGAAAAAGTGTCTGTTGGAGATTGTATTTTTTTTTTTCTTCAGTTGGGTGATGTAAAAAAAATGGACATTTACCAATCCCCGTACAACGTCATTTTTAACAAGAAGGATAGATGTATGGGAACATACACCAGGGTCAAACCAATCAATGATGGATATTAATCTGATACTACTGGGTCAGACCCCATTCAATGACATTTACCAACCTAAAATCCGACTAAACACCAGTAAAACCCGATTAGAACCCCACTAAATCCCAGTAAAAGCCTCTTAAAATCGCACTAAATTCTAGTCAAACCCTTTAAAATTCGACAAAATCCCACACAACCCCCCTTAAGAATCCCACCAAATCCCACCAAAACTGGAAATCCCATTAACATCTCACTAACATCCCATCAAAATCCCCACCAAAATCCCATTCAAATCCCCCCAAAAAAAACACACTTACTGGTGCGAAACGTAGGGAATGGGGGTTGCTGGGATGATTATGAAAATGGTTATTATAGGTCATTCCCTCATTCCCTGCTAAGAATCCACAAAAAAAACCATGCCATTCTTCTTTGCGGCCAGCGCTACGATTGGATCCGAGCACCAACGCTCCAAGCATTCCAGCGAAAAGAACGCCCCTCTCATCGGCCTGGAGTAAGAGATGGTACCGTGAAAATCTGTGACTTAAAATGTATATGTTATATCTATATATATATATATCTGTAGATCTATATATATATATGTATGTAAATATATATATATATATGTATACATGTATATGTAAATATATATATATATATATATGTATATGTATATATTATGTGTATTGCTGGAGTATGGTAACTATATAAATCTGGGTTGTATATATAATATATACAATCCCTTCCCCCTGAATGAAAGAGGCCCCAGAAACCATGGTTTAGTAGGGGATTTACACATATTTGGTTCCATATAGGGGGCGGTGAATATTAGGGGGATGCGATTAGTCATCCTAGAGTACTTAGAATATGGACATCTCAACATCCTCACTAAAATGGGAATATACTTAAAAAATATCATATTCTACTGATATGATTGTATGTAGTAGCCCCAAAGGAAAAATAGAAAAGGAACAATTTACCACCATGTTGGGATTGGATTTTACTTTTCTATCTTTGGGCTGGTGCGTATATACAGTATACATAGTTTCATTGGCAATCTAATGGGAATATCACATATTTCATGGGAAATCATCATTTTTCATGGGATGAAAGTGGGATATATCACCAACTTGTGTTTTGTGAATAGAACCATGCGGGTAGCCGGGCACGGGACCGGCGCGTTTTCTGCGTTACTCTTGTTGCACTCCATGTGGAATGACCTGCCTCCAGCTTGCGTCGCAACTGAAGCACCTGGAATTCGTGGTGACTGACCCCGGTCCTTTCTGGCTGATAGGGAAATTACTGTAAATTACTCATATGGTTAGTTATGATTAGTTCATAATCCCCAATAACCAGCTAGTTCTCGCTCCTTATAGTAGCCAATGCTAATTGGTTGATAGGGACAACCCCAATGTGGGGCCACCCAATTCCATAAACCGACCAATTGGGGATGGGTTTACCGCATGAATTATTGGATTATACCAGTAGTACCGCACAAGGCGGTGGCGGAAGTTTCAGGAATAGCAAACTATAGGAAAGGTGAGTTGCTGTGAATGATGGATGGCAGAGCGAA
>BGPT01002819.1:0-18729 GCA_003297045.1 Symbiodinium sp. clade C Y103 | reverse complement strand
CTTTCCTACCTTTTCGCGCACCTGCATCTCTTCTCTTCTGACTTTCTCATCTCTTATCTTCTCTCTTCTGACTTTCTCATCTCTGATCTTCTCACTTCTAACTTTTCTCACCTCTGCTTTTCAACTGTCCATATTGTCGGAAGTTTCACTTCTAAACTTCCTTTGAATATCTGTATATATATATATATATAATCCCCCAATTTCCATCAGGTAGTAAAACTCCTGACTCCTGATCTATAGAAACCAATCAACGAAGGTATTTTGAAGAGCGCTCAGTGCATGGGACACCCAGCTGTCAGCGAAATACATATGGAAAACTGTCACGATGGTGTTGTCACCATCACTTGGATTTGCTTCAGGAACCACCATAATATATGATAATATATGATAATATATGATAATATATGATAATATATGATAATATATGATAATATATGATAATATATGATAATATATGATAATATATGCTAACAATGATAATAATCATAATGATGATAATAATGACATATAATGATAGTAGAACATAATCAATTTCAAATCCCTATAGATTCTCCACTTCTGGTGGATTTCATGCCGAAATATTATGCTGAAGTTCTCCTGTGGTTGACTACTTCCAATTGCTCGTTTGGAACGTTCCCATGCAACGACAAACTATTGAAAATGGCCATTTATATGTTGATGGAACGAAAATCCGCTGCGTGTCAATGCTTGGCCTATTGAACATTGGAAATGCAGGCGGAAAAGTGAAAAATCTCGATCAGAAATAATACTCTAAAAGTATTCCATGCTAGTTGGACAGCAGGAAGTGTTTCATGGTTTATGATGATTATTCTCATGATGACTCTTTCATGATCACTCTTCTTGGATTATTCTAAACTTCATGGTTTCTCCATTGATTTCGTAGCTTCCTATTGGTCCCTTACTCATTGAATACTCTGATTCCTCTAGGCTTATAATCCCGATCATGGTTATGTTGGTTTACCAGAGGGTATTGGAGATCAAAGTTTATGCTTCCGCAGAGACCAACGGACAGGTCGATCCGACTTACCAAGGGACTAGCAATCTGTACCTTCGTCTCAATTTGATAGGTGTGTATTACCTACTTGCGGACAGAGACGCTAGAAAAACAACCCTAGATACAAAGGTCGGAAAAAAATTGATAAATAACATTAAATCACGATAAATACAGCGGTAGAATCCCCCATTTCCCCAGCTGTGGCTCCTCTGGGTCCATTGACTATGTCGAAAATGTGTACTGTCTATTCATTGAATCTCTTGAAGATGGGATTCAAATGCATTCTACTTTTCTCAACTTTCTTATACTTTCTTGGGATTGACTAAAGACGCTTTATTTCGTTTGCCAAACATGGATTCAGCTGCCGCCCCTTGAGGACTACACCTTATCCTGCATTGCATCACCTGCGCCCGAATGATTGAGCCATACCAACTACTGGGGTCTAGCTGGAAGGTTGACCCAGATGGGTCACTGGGGGATCCCCAGTTGTGGCAATGTTCATGGGGAAAATTAGGTGTTGAACGCTCAAATTGGGGGGGGAGGGGGTCCACCAAATGTTCAACCAGACCCAAATAGCATACCCTCTTTTTATCATCGTGGCAATTAAAAAATCCCCGAACTAAATGTAGGTTCAAAGGGAAAATCAGCTATAAAATTCTTCATTTAAAATTGCCACGTTTGATGACCGGAGGGTAATTTGGGTGAACATGTTATTTTCCAACTTGGATGATCAGCCTTGTAAAGCCTTGTGACATGCTTCTGGAGAATGGCTGGTACCAGTACAGAAGAAAAGATTGACCCATCGAACACATGCAAGTCTTGCTGGGGTTCAACCACCTCAAAAATAGCTTCACTGCAAATCTTAGAGAAGCTGCAATCAAAAGATTTGGTGGCTATACAGTCACTCCAGATAATTCAGTACAGTTCTTTATTGTGGCTCAGAATTCAACAAAACCGCCTGTCATTCACCAAGGTTCGCGAAGGTTTCCCTATTTCTCCGTGGCTAATCTTAGACACCCTCCTGGGTATGTCCTGACATCCCCCTTTGTAGCCCAAAGTTCACCCCCCAGTGCTACGAAGGCTTCACCCAGTCTGACATCATGGTGCTGTGTTGCCCAGACGTACGAAGCGGATGCTGATGTGCCAGAGACGAAGCACCTGGAACGTCGAACATTCAAAAACCAGGGAACTCCGCATCATTCAACCAACAAAATGACCGATTTTACCACTTGAATTACCAACATGGGGTGCCGTTTTGGACCCAACAGATGTGGGATGATTTCCCAGGGAACTCCAAGGGGCAACCCAAAGCATAAGCCATAGGTGCTTTTACGACTTGGAAGGATTTACTCTCTACACAAACCTCAGAGAGATTGGGAGGATGTGGGATTGAAAAATGGAGAGTTACCCTCTGGTTATTTAACATAGCCATGGAAAATCCCCTATAAATGAAGGGTTTTAATGGGAAAATCATCCAAAACTAGCCATTTTCAGATGGCTATGTTACTATGTCAAATAACCAGAAAGTAACCAAGAAAATGGGGATTGACAACAAAGTGGGGTCACCAAGTCATTGTGTCAACCGTTCAATTTTGGGGCATGCTGGGCTATGGTGTGGGCACTGCTAAAAACCACCAATGAGGAGGGCTAGACCCCACACCCACCAAGTAGATGATATGTAGATATACCCTCTGCTGATCTACCATGTCTTCAGAAAATCCTCTATAAATGGGACTCTTAGTGGGAAAATCATGTATAAATGGTGGATGTTCCCATTGCCACTCATAGATGATTGACCTGCAAAAACGGAAACATGATACCATTGCCATGTGGGCTTTGAAAATAGGGTACCCTAAAATCCTTTTTTGTTGCCATGTTGCCACATTCAAGAGCGCCATTTTGGATCATTGTATGGTAATTTCCCCTGGGACAAACCCATAATAGCGTGGTGTTGGTTGTATCTATAGTTCCCGTCCATTGCTGGCTCATTCTATCCCCGTTATCACCTAGGAAGATGATCCTCCAAAGCAAAGCATCATCTAGTGTTTCCTATATATCCATTGTAGATATATATATATATTTACATATACGTATACATATACATATACATATACATATACATATATTACATTTGCATGGCTGCACGTGGCAGACCACCATTCCTGGCACGTTCCGCAGGGACCTCGATGCTCAGGAGAAAACAGTGCAGCTAGAGTGCCCAGGTGTTGTCTCCCGGAGGGGACTGTTTGCCAATTCCGCTATTGGTAGCGGAGCCGTCTACGGACGGCCCGCTCATGGCCTGCCGGCTCTAGGAAGAGTCTGCGTGCACGTGGCAGTGCTTCGTTGGTTGGATTGATCCAGGGCGACCCCAAGGATGTCAAGTCAAAGCTCAGAACAATCTGGACCAGTGCGATTCTTTTCTGGTGATACCGAAGACAGTAAAGAGTACAAACGTTGGAAGACATGGTGCTGCAATAAGCTTATGACCTTGGATAAGCTTCCCAAGAACGCCAGAGGATCCTACGTCTACACTCTGCTGTCCGGAAAGGCTCTTGAGGCAATAGAGCATCTTGAGCCATCAGCATACCAGTGTGATGGCGGCGATGATGTCATCTGGAAGTTGCTGGACGCTAGATTTCCCCAGAAGGAGAAAGTTGATGAGTTAGGGGAAATCATGGGAGAAGTCTTTGGACTTCGTGTGAAGGAAGGTGAGTCAATGAAGATGTGGACGGCAAGGAGTCAGGAAGTGTTTGACAGATGTCAGCGCAAGACCGGGGTTAGCTTCCCCGAGCAAGCAAGAGGCTGGATCACGCTACATCGATCTGGTTTGACGGAGGAGCAGAAAGCGGTGGTGATCGCCAGGGCAAGTGGCGACCTGAATCGGGAGCCGATTAGTGTGGCTCTTCGATCGTGCTATCCGGACTTGGTTATGCGCAAAAAGGCCGCTGCATCGGTCGAGGAAATTTTCCCTGTGGAGGACGGCGACGATGATTTGGCCGTCGAAGCTGAGTTTTCCGATGTCATTGGACTTTTGGAGGACCATCAGCATGACTCTGAGATTCCAGGAGAAGATTTCCCGGAGACAGATGTTGCAGAAGTTTTAGCTGCAACATGGAGAGAAAAGCGACAGGAACTGAACCGATTGCAGAAATCCCGTCAGTTTGGCAAGGCGAAGGAAGTTCGCCGTTCATTTCGTGTTGAGGTTGAGGAGCTCAAGGCGAAGACGTCTTGCCACAAATGTGGAAAGCGCGGCCACTGGGCTCGTGAATGCCCTTCTGCAAAAGGGTCGAGCAAAGGTGCCAAGTCCTCAGGCGCTACATCGAATACCTCAGGTGCCGCCGCAGTGGTCAGCCAAGGCGATGTCTCAGTGGAGTTTGTGGCATCTGTCGCAAATGGAACATCTATGCTGGAGCAGCTGCGTGGGCGTGCGAAACCATCTCTGCCGTCTGCTGGGAGTGAGTTGAATGTGGTGGGACTGGTATCCAGTCCGGGCTACGGCGTCTTAGACTCTGGTTGTGGGCGCACCATTGTGGGTGCCAATACCCTGAAGGAATTTGAGCGAATTTGGATTCAAACAGGGATGCCTTCTCCAGAGTTCGTCAACGAAACTCACCAATTCAAGTACGGCAATGGAGAGGTGGAAACTTCCTCCAAGGTAGTGCTGATGCCGGTCACGCTTGCCGGCAAGAAGGGTGTCATCAGGGCTTCGATCGTTCGTGGAGATGCTCCTTTGCTGGTGTCCAGAGCGGCCTTGAAGACCCTTGGTGCTTCGTTGGATTTTGGTCGAGATACTCTGAGGCTGTTTGGCCAGGAAGTTCCTCTGCAGGTGAATCTTGCAGGTCAGTACGTCGTTCATCTGGTCGCTGAGGTGAGTGAGTCTTTAGGTGATACTTTTGCCGAAGTCATGTCGGTTGATCGTAAGCCTGACTTAGCTGTGGAGCCCGCCAGTGAGTCCGTGACGTCTGACAGTTCCGAAGATGTCGTAGAGCAGCCCAGTGACCATCCTGCCGAGCAATCAGCATCCGATGATCAGCCCCAGGACCATCAGGAACAGCCGTATAGTGTTTGGGTTCAGGAAGATAGTGGTGTCAGTAAGATTCCGATGTTGTCTCATGATGGTCCGCAATGGCACAAGGTGATTAGGCGTATTGTGAGGTCTGCCAGTAATTTCCAGATAATTGCTGATCATTCCTTTGCAGCTGGTACGATGCAGAAGCACACTCTCCATCCCATTCATGCACCTGATCAACATGTGATCACGGAGTTTCATTTCGTAGGACCAGCTTGTTTTTCGGCCGCCTCCAGGAAAGTGCCCGAAAGTGCATCATCATGGAAGCCGACGCCCCGACAAGTACGGCAATTGCAGTCTCAGGTCAAAGTCTCTCATGAGGTCTGTTCAGCTGAAAGGGTGCCAGAGGGTGATCGTATTCGGTTAATGGAAGTTTTCTCTCCACCACGTTTTGCACCAGTAGTTGAGGCTCAAGGGTTCAAAGCAAAGTCATATGACCTCAAAACCGGATATGATTTGTCAAAGGCATCAGATCGTAAGAAGGTAGAGTTGGACCTCATTCAAAACCGACCTGATTTGCTGTTGTTGAGTCCGCCATGCACCCATGAAGGTGGTTGGTTCAACTTGAACTGCACAAAGATGGAACGTTGGGAGTATCTGCAATTGAAGGCCCGGAGTAGGAGTTTCATCCGGTGGTGTTGTAAGTTGTTTAAGCTTCAGGTTTCTCTTGGCGGCAGAGCATTCATGGAACATCCTACAGGGGCACATACATGGGGTTATCCCGAGGTACAATCTCTCTGTAAGTTGTATACTACGGTGAAGCTTCACATGTGTCGATTCGGGTTGCAGCTCCCTCAAAGTGAACGGCTGATCAGGAAGAGTACACGTCTACTCGTGAGTGATCCAGAAATGAAGGGCCTCGGATTTTTGTGCCCGGGACCATCCGATCCGGCTCATGCAACACATGATGTCATTCAGGGAAGTGCCCCAGGAGTGTCCTCTGTCAGTCAGTTTGTTGCTGCATATACCCCAAAGTTTGTTCATGCCGTTTTGGAGTATGTCCCAGCGTTTCGCAGTCAGCCAGTTCTCTGCGTGCATGAAGATGGTGTCTCTCCCCAACAGTGGGAGCACGTGTTTGCAGTATCGGAAGCCAAGCCTACGAAAGAAGACCTTCTTCCGGTTATCAAGAAGTTGCACCAGAACTTGGGACATCCGCCAAATCATGACATGGTTCGAATCTTGCGACATGCCCAGGCTTCTTCCGAGGCTGTTGAACTTGCCAGGCATTTCGAGTGTGAGTTTTGCAAGAGCATGGCAAAGCCCAAGATTCCTCTTCCAGCTCAGCCCAACAGAGTTCATGAATTTAACCACCAAATAGGCATAGATGTAAAGAACTTGAAAGGTTGGCTCCCGAATCAGAAGATCAAGGCGCTGAACATCGTGGATACTGCAAGTAGCTTTCAGCGTGTGATACCTTTCTTTCAACAGGAAACTGCTTCTGTGCTTCGAAAATTGTTGGCTGATCACTGGATAGCATGGACTGGGGCTCCGAAGGAGATCATTTTGGATCCCGCACAAACCAATCTTGGCGATCAATTAGTGACACCATGCGAGCTTCGAAGGTTCACACATCCGGCCGATTGCAGCGGGTGCCCATTGGCAATTGGGTAAAACTGAGTCACATGGTGGATGGTTTGCTCATGTGTTGGACAAGATCGTGGAGGAACATCAGCCTAAGAATCAAGATGAGTGGTTGCAATGTGTTTCCCATGCCCATGTTAAGAACCAAATGATCCAAGTCCATGGGTACTCACCCCACCAATTCGTCTTCGGCCGCGGAGTCAACATTCCTGATGACTTGCTTAGTGAACCATTGTCAGTTGTGCCAGCCACGGCCTCCCTGACAGAGGAAAACTTAGCTAAGAGTCAAGCCATGCGAACGACAGCCAGAATAGCCTTGGCACGTCTTCAGGATGATCGCTCTGCTCGTGTAGCTCTTCTTGCCAGACCCCGGAAGCAGTTCGAGTTTAAGCCAGGAGATTCAGTGGCCTATTGGCGATGCCAAAAATGGATTCAAGGAAAGTTGCAACAAGGTGGACGATGGTATGGTCCCGCTGTCATGATAGGAACTGTTGGTAAGAACCTGATCCTCATCCATAGACGACAGCTTTTGCGTTGTGCCCCAGAGCAAGTTCGACCATCTACTACTGAAGAAAAACAACTGTCCACCACTCCTCAAGCAGAGCTGTTGGGTATCAAGAATTTGATAGAACAGGGTGGGTTGCAGAGCAAAAATTATATTGATCTGGTCCCCGAAGCATATCCCCCCATGCAAGCCGATTCCGAAGCCAGTGATGTTCAAATGGGTTTGCAAATGCAGTCAGAGCAAGACCAGCCAGATCAATTTGCTCCATCCATTCCCAGTCATTCTGAACCACCTCCTTTGAATCCGAGTGGCGTAGAATCAGTTCCAGCAGGAACCAATGAGCCTGAGTCTCCGAATCCTGATGTTGTGCCGGCGTCTGCAGACGCTGATGACAAAGCTGCAGTTCCGAATGATGCGTCCGTCAGTGCTCCCTCCAGTAGTGATGTCGCTCCATCTGATAACCGGGGTAATAACTATGGTCCCATAAGACGTAGGGTAACGGGTAAAGATGGTCCCATGGCCTTTTACAGACCACCAGCAATGAAACAAGATGACTTCGTGGAAGTCATGAAGGAAGTCGTCCCTCAATTGCTTGAACAAGTTTTGACCCCTGGTGTCGAAAGCAGTGCTTCACACAAGAGGCCTGCCGATGATGTTGAGCGCTCACCGTCTGAAGCCGCTGAGCCTGCTAGTTCCCGAGCTCGTATCAATGAAGTTCTTAGTGTGCAGGACTGCTCTGATTTGCTTGCTCTAGTCGACAAGGTACCCTCTGAAGTTTTCATGGCTGAATACCTGAAGAAGAAAATGGCAAAGGAATTACCGCATAGTCGTAATGCTCCAGAACTTCAGAAGTTAGTCGATGAGGGTAAATTGTCAGAGTGGCAAACTTTACTGTCCAAGCCAAATGCAGTTCGAGTACACTATGGGAAGGCTGCCGAAAGAATCAAACGGGATTTTGCTCACAGGTTCATAGGTAGTCGTTTTGTGTTGACACGAAAGCCCATCGAAGAAGGCAAAGAGGTTGACCCCCTTGATTGCTCTACGTTTTTGGTGAAAGGACGATGGTGTCTTCAAGGGCATTTGGATCCCGATTTGAATCTCAAGGCTGAAAGTGGCCTCCTCAAGTCCCCGACATTGAGCCAGTTGGGACGAATGCTGCTGATGCAAATCATTGCCTCTCAAAAATGGGATTTACAGCTTGGGGACATCAAGGGTGCATTCCTTGAGGCCGGTCCTCTCGATCCCAAATTCAAGCCTTTGTATGCACATCAGCCCCCTGGCGGTATACCAGGCATGCCACGTGACGCAGTCATTGAGGTGTTGGGAAATGTGTATGGGCAGAATGATGCGCCCGCTGCTTGGTTTAAGGAATTTGATACGGTTGTTCAGTCATTGGGTTGGAGTCAAAGTAAGCTTGATCCTTGTCTGTATACTCTGCGAGAAGGTTCCCGTTTGGTAGGAATCATGGGTGTTCACGTAGATGACACAGCTTTGGGTGGTGCTGGTACTTTGTTCACTCGCTCAATCGAACAGCTGAAGAGCCGATTCCCATACCGTAAGTGGCGTCAACGAGAAGGAGAGTTTTGTGGTGCATGGTACCATCAGCATGATGATAACAGCATACACATGTCCATGAAGTCGTTTGCTGAGCGAATCAGACCCATCAATGTTCCAAAGAACAGTGCACCCGAAGATCCTCTCTCTGACCCTCAGGTTCGAATTCTGCGAGCGGTAAATGGAAGTCTCAATTGGTTGTCGTCACAAAGTAGACCAGACCTCTCAGTACAGACTAGCTTTAGTCAGCAGTCATTTCCTCGACCAACCATTCAAGATTTCCGCAAAGCCAATCAAGCAGTAAGACGAGCTAAGCTGGAGAGTCAACTTGAGATCATCTTCAAGCCGATAGATTTGGAACTGTTGACTGTGGTTTGTCACTCTGATGCAGCATGGGCAAATGTTGGTTCCCACACACAGGCAGGTTATGTCATTGCTTTCACTGAGAAACACTTGCAAGATGGTCAGTTGTCTTCTTGGTGTCCAGCGACATGGCGTAGTTTTCGGTTGAGTCGAGCTGTTAGCAGCACTTTGGCTGCTGAAGCACAGGCTATGTCTATTGCATCTAGTACAGTGGAGTGGCTTCTCTTGCTTTTGTCCGAGACCATTGACGGACCGCTTGAGATTGCAAAATGTCGTGACGTGTTGCAGAAACGCCAACCAATACTCGTCACGGACTGCAAGTCCCTATATGACCATCTGCACAGCCCATCATCACCCACTTCTATAGAAGACCGTAGGACAAGCATAGACGTAGTCATAATACGTGAAAGCTGTAAGTTGATGAGAGCCCACGTCCGATGGGTGCCTGCGAATAGAATGCTAGCAGATGCATTTACGAAAGACGCAGGTGATCCCATGGACTTGCTTCGTTCTTGTCTTAGAAATAGTCTGTACCAGATCTCAGCCGAAGAAACAGTTTTGAAAAACCAGGCCTTGGAGAAACAGCACAGGCTTCAGAGAAGATCAGCAGCTGCAGTTGAGCATGGTCCAAATTCAGTGCAATAGTTGTCAAGTGGAGAGAAGTCTTAGGTAGCTTGGGGATTGCGTGTAATCAAAATAGCTGCATGACATCATCTCAAATCATTTGACTTGACTTTCAGAGCCATTCCCTGCAAGTGCGTAGTGCCAGTGTCGCTTTTGATTTTTGGTGATTTGCCGCACTCCATTCCTTTTCGCCTGCTGTGAATCATGGCTTCGCCCAATCCAGCTCTCTCGGCTATGCTGAAGGACCTCCTGCGCAAGGCACGCGCAGAGGGCTCTCTGGACATGGTAGTGGCTGAGGTGCTTGCCGAGCATGGAGATGAGTTTGAGTTGATCCCCGGCGGCGAGTCTATGACCGACGCGTCAAAACGTCGGATGCTTTCCCCGCCGGAAAGTGAGGCTGTGGTGTCCGGCCCTGATCTCTCAAAGGGTATCACTGGTGACTCTCCGGTTTCGTTTGGTACGAAGATGCCAGCTGGAATTCAGGATTTAGATCACTGGGGTAAGACCCTTCTCCTCACCGGCAAGTACGAGAGATCCAAGATGTCGTATGCAGAGATCGTGGCAAGTGAGCGCAAGGAGCATGTGTCATACTGTGCATGGATGTTGGCACAGCGCAATCGAGTCGATCTCACCGTCCAGGTCAAGGACTTCATTCGATATCTCCATGTCAAGAGCCTCTCCGATTCAGTTGCCGAGTCATGCTTCGAAGGAAGTACAGTTCGTCGCCAGATGAAGGCCTAGAAGGTTCACCAGTAGCAGCAAGAGCCATAGATGTGACTTTTTTTCCAGATGGATCATCTTTCCTGTAGAGATCTATGAATGCTGGATGCATCCGATATCCATCTCAATTTCTTTTTGAAGCTTTAGAATATAGGGAGTTACATTTGCATGGCTGCACGTGGCAGTGGCACGTTCCGCAGGGACCTCGATGCTCAGGAGAAAACAGTGCAGCTAGAGTGCCCAGGTGTTGTCTCCCGGAGGGGACTGTTTGCCAATTCCGCTATATACATATACATATACATATACCCATACCCATACCCTCTGGTAATCAAACATAGCAATGGAAAATCCACCATTTAGTTGGATGTTTTTCCCAGCTAGAAACCTCCATTGAGTTCGGGGATTTCCCAGCTTGCCACGTTTGACTACCGGAGGGTACATATCCCAGTAGAACTAGAATTTACCATTCATTCCATTAGCTTGATTGCCAGATATCACCACCTCCCCCTGCAGCCGGCGCTGCCATGGCCTCCCGTAGCAACTCGCAGCGCCAGCGGCGGCAGCGACCGCTGAGATAGGAGGCCAGGAAACGACCTTCAGAGGAGGAGCTGAGAACCTGAGGATCCTGGGGAGACTGTCAATCGGGTAATAATACTATAATTAATAGTATTTTTAAGTTTATCAAGAATAGCACTACTATAGTAGTAATACAATTTTAGTATCATCAATAATGATTGTATATACCATTACGCACCTATTAGCAATATTAGTCATTGCACCTATCATCAATAATACTACGAGTATTAATATGATTACAGTACCCTATTCTTGTTAGTAACACTATAATTGCTTTAATAGCTTTACACTATAAAACTACAATAGTATGTTAGTAATGCTATTCCAGCAATAATTGTAGTATGATTGTCATAGTATCAATAGCATTGTCACATCATTACAGTAAGTCTCATAGTATGATCGGTAATATTGATGATATACACTGTAATTGTCATTATTCTCGATACGATCCTTAAACTCGGTCCATATAAAACACCACCAAACCGTGAGTCGCCATGGAAAAAACAGGTCCGGGGATTCAGAAAAGATCCCGGGACATCCCCGGAGCCATGGCTTAGTTGGGGTGCGTTCAATTCTTCAATCGGAGATCTTCACAGTTCCCGGAGTTGCATGGATCCAATCTGCATATATGGGGGTTTCCTAAAATGGGGGTACCCAAAAATGGATGGTTTATAATGGAAAATCCTATTAAAATGGATGATTTGGGGGTACCCCTATTTTAGGGAACCTCCATCTATGGTATTCTATGGTTTATAAACCAACGAACTGGGGCACGACCACCTTGTGTAGATTCCCCCCATGCTGAAAGTGTCCCGCATGCTCCAGGTCTCCAGGCGACTCTCTCGTAGCAAGGTCCGCATTGGCTCAACCTGCGTTGATGAAGTTCCTTTTAACGGGCGATATTTTTTTGCCCAAAAGAAAACACATGTTGCAGGTGTCAAGAATTGTGGTATAACATCATAGAAGCTTTCGATTTCTTTTGCTGGTTTCGAGATTGAATTGGGATGTGACATGATATGACCTTTTATTTGTTTTTGCTTATTGCAGGTTTCAAGAATCTGCATATAAGAATATATATATATATATTCATATTCATGATGATAAAACCCTTTGACTTACAATTGACTTAGCCTTTTTTGACCCATGATTGTCGCTGAGTGTTCATCCCAAAACAGGGTCCAAAGCAGGTATTGATCCATCACCATATCTACAGCAACCAATGCTTGGTGGGTCGCATCCCCAGGTTTGGTCATAATATTTACTGTACCACATTCGGTCGACAATGGTGGATAGATCATGAAAGATCCGCAGGTTTCCCAGTGACGACCGACCAGGAAGCCATCTAACCTGGCCAGCAGTCGCATTTGTTCCCAACACAGCGAGTCGCGCGTTTTTCGGCGTCGCATTTCTTCAACACGTTTGAATCGATCAGCTGCACCCGAACTCATGGCGGGTGTGGTGGCGGTACCTGAAGGGCCACAAGAACTAGGATTTCATAAAAACCCAAACGGGGTTCATTCATCAACAAGATGGAGATTTGGATTTCATCAACAATGTTGTCAATTGTTTGGAAAGATGCTGATTGTACCCACAACATCATTGGGATTTCATCAACTATCAACAAGGAATCACACACCAATTCCCAAACATGGAGATGTTCTTTGACCAACACATAGAAGTGGATTTGACATGACTAAGTCAATCAGTTCCCCATCTTTTCACCCTGACTTTCCAAGCGGTTCCCCGTGGCGCACACTTCTCCTGGCCGCAGCCTGGCGATGTTCCAAGAAGATCGGCACGGTGGAGGGACAGATGTTCGCATGGTTGGTGACTGGGATGCTTTATTGGTTTACTGATGTTTACTGTATACATAGTTACACTGGAATCTAACTATGACATTATATATATATATATATGTGTATATATATATATATATACATAAGCTAGGTGATATATACACATATCTATATATATACATATATACATTATATTCTGATATAGGATAAAGACAGATGCGGTTTAACCATACACATAGTTAGCCGGGTAATCAAACATGGCTAGGTGGGAAATCCACGAATTAGATGTAGGTCTATAGTTGGGAAAATCATCGAACTAAATGGGGGATGTTCTATTGCCATGTTTGATTAATGAAGGGTAGCTAAACGGACCAGATGTGTCATGGCAATATATTACGTTTGCCTTGGTTTCCTCCATATCTACATGCCACCAGCAGGTGCCTAAAAACTATGTCAGAGTCCCAAGTTTGGAAAACCTGAGAAAGGAAGGACAAAGGCCAGATAAGTTGACGAGTTATCTCAGCATTTCTCAGCCATTAAAAATGGCACTGCTGATCGACTATACGGCTTCGGGGGTGATACTACCCGGCTTCTTTCTGACTCTCAGTATTTTTTGGGGATGGGATGGGGGTATTGTCTAATGGCTCAAATATATTACAACTCTGCAATCTTCCCATGTCATGATGTTTAGAATCGCACCATGCACCCTGTTTGATTGCAATGGAGAGAAATCCCCACTTTGACAATTTCTCCGCTCCTGTCTCATATTTCCATTGGTATTGCTGGGCTGATAAAAGGTAAACCAGAGTTTGACGCAAACTCATATCAAAGTATCAACTTCACCGCCCCATTGCTGTCGAGCCACACTACTGGACTGAAATGCGACCAGTTTGCTGCCTGACATCGGATAACCCCTTTGATCGAACGTCATCTAGATATCTGAAGGAAAAAATCATGCGGATGTTTGAAAGCTCCGAACCAGAATTTCTTGGATGTTGAGTTTGAAATCATCCTCCCGCTTCGTTGGATGGGAAAACCCATGTGTTTGATGTTTAGATGATATTCCCCTTTGAAAATGGAAGAGTTTCCACCATGATTGTTGCAAACGACATGAGACCAAAGAAAAAAAACGGCTAGGCAAATCCAGCAAATCTGGTCATCTCCTAGCAGAGACTCAGGCCAATAGTACATCAGGAAACTGAGCGACTCCCAGTTTCATTGATTGACCCCCGCCTGACCCCAACTGAGTCATATTGGAAGGAATCCAATGATTTGTTGTCGCAGATTTTTCCCAGCTCCATCCAGAAATTGGAGGACAAGCTGGGACTCAAGATGGCCCCACAAAAAAATCAAGATATTTTCTACAGATTCAGCAACTCCTTCATTCAGAAAATTAGGGAAAAATAGGAGGAAAAAAAAACTCAATCCAAAATCAGCAAAAATCGGAGGTCCAATTGCACTTCAATGAGATCCCATGGATATTTCTATCCCACATTTCTCAGATCTTCCCCAGCTTTCTTCCAGTCCAAGTGGCATCCGGAAAGCGCTGGGTTTCGAGGCAAAAGCCGTGGTGCTTCTCATATCCCTTCCCAGTTCGACCTGGAATAGTGGGTTTTGGGGAGCAAAATACCATCAGAAATGCTGGTGAAATTTTGGAGAAGTCAACTAAATAATCTGGTTCCACATTTTGGAGATCCGGTTTTTGGGGGGTTAAGATACCATGAAAATTGAAAGTAAAAAACGGATTCAACTACGAAAATGGTGGCAAGAAGAGGCAAAAAAAGGGGCGAATCTCAGAAACAAACACAACAAGGGAGAATCTCAACCGTCTATTGTTGGGGGTCACCTTCGGAAGGCTTGCTTGAATATCCTTTGAATATCTAAATTTGGGGGGGGGATGATAGTCAACTTAGGATATATGCAACTGCAATGGCTCAAGCGGAAGAACATGTCAATTTACGCAGCCGCTACGGTTTATTGTTGGATTTACCGTATCCTGGTGGCCTGTTGATCCCCGGCAGTTCGCAACTTTCGTGCTGAAGTTCACTGCTTTTAGTGCTGGTTTCTACCCAACTAATATCAAATGGGTAAAAATTCCAAGTGTATGCCTATACAATCCATCCAGTATTTCAATGTATTTCAATCATCAAACGGTTTTTCTGTTCTGGGTACACACTTTTGGAACAACTAATCACTTTCAGGTGGGATGCAAGATCCGCTATTTTTGAGGCGGTTCAGCCGGATGGTTTCCAGGAGGTATAGTTCTGCACTGCGCCGTGGTCCTCCACTTTGCACACGGATTTGCAAAAAGCAACCCACAGTAGGAAAGAAACTGACAACAGCTACCCTCTGGTAAACTAACAGTTTGCTATTGAAAATGGCTATTTATAGTGGATTTTCCCATGAATAGTGGTGATTTTCCATAGTTATGTAAACGTTTACCAGAGGCTAATTCCCTTAACAACCAAGTTCCTATGCTGAAAATGTATGGAAATCATAGATGGCATGACCCATCCTCAATGTCTCCCAGCGCCGACGCCTGGAAAGCCGTCCAAGTAGTTTCCGGTGTAGAATTGTACCTGAAGCCATTGTGTTCTTCATCTCCCATGAAATATCCCCATTATCGCAAGACCGATCATAAATATGTATATATACATATATGTATAAGTGTAAGACTTTATAACTATCATTTACCAAAAATTCCCACGGTTTACCAGGTTTATAATCATCACTTTCCCGCGTCAAACTTGGCGTCCGTACTCTGGGCACTAGTTAAATCAATTGCCCAGTCCTAGGGGAATGGGAAAATCAACCCAGTATAATAGGGATACATATAGCCACCACAAGGATCCAATTGTTCATGAATGACCATTCCAAATCTACCATTTCACATATTGTTGGTTATACTCCCATCAGATCCTTATGATCCTTATGACAATGATATCTGGCTGAATTGTAATAATTCACTAACCATTCTATCTACACTTATAACCATCATGAATAGTGATTATATTATCATGTCCTTATGATATCCCGATAGAATATCCCACAAAATGCGACTCAGCAGTTTGACTTTTCCATGGCACACCTGGCTTCAGACACCGACAACTCTCAGGGCACTCCCGGTTGATCTGTGAAGACAGCCATCCAGCGTCCCGAAGTGCTCTCATACACCTGGACGGTCACGGCTGGGCGGTCACGGCTGAGCGGTCACGGCTGGACACGTCTGGCAGAAGTGGTTTGAAGTAAAACCACCGTTACACATGTAGAAAATGGAACGGTCATCACGATTTTTGCTGGATTTTGAAGGGAGATCGGTCTTTTAGAGCTGGAAATCAAAAATGAAGCAAATGGAGCTCTATCAAACTATAATTAGTCTTGGAATTGCCAGGTACCAAACGAATTTGTGGAAGCAGATCAAGTCGTCTCGTAGCCTCCCTCCCTAGGATGCTGTTCTTTCCTCCGAGAAATGACCAATCTGCAGTCACCACCAAGTGCCAAGCAACGACACGACGGTGTGGTGCAATTATTCCAACCCAAAATATAAATGGCTTGGAATGATGGAAAATGTTAATGATAACGTAGTGTAGTTGATAATAGATGAATTGACTGTAGATAGAAGACGTAGAAGATGGAAAACGATAATGATAACATATTATAACATATTCCATCTACTCCAGGATGACCACAAGACAATAAACAAATGGATCTAAGAATAAAGTACTCCCAATTTACATAAGGCATAGGGTGATCATTTTTCCCATTGAAATTGCCATTCGGGGCATCTCCTATGTTTGGAGAAACCCAAATAGATGACAGTAGAGGGTCGCAATTCGAAATCCTGCACAAATCCACGTGGAAATAGAAATGCAACATGGCACCAACCATCATTGCAGAAACCGTATATGCTTTTACTATATCCATATACGTCCACCAGTCAAAGTTTATTTGCCGATGATCACACCATAGCTTAAGCATGCTGCTCATGTCCTTAGGTACCACGGGGTACCGATCGTAGAAAAACTATGCTAGTCCTCAACTATGGTAACCACATTACATCATTGTCTGTTGGTTGAATATCAAAAGGCCTAATTGAATAAACATCATCCATTGACTATCATTGATCAACATCATCCGTGCATTTTTTTTAAAGTATAAGCATTCACCACCTTGAAATACGGTCCTTTTGGGAGGTCCTTACGCCAATCCAAGTCCCATCATTCCAGGCTTCCGTCAAGAGGTGAGATCGGTAGAATCCAGGCCATTGCTTAATGAAAATCACCAAGTTGCCCATGAATCACTGGATTGGTTCAAGGGAAAATTTACAGGAAACCTCTATATTTCATGGGAAAATCCATGGTTTCCTGTAATTTTCCCATTAACCAATCCAATGAATGAAATATTCCATGACCCTCTGGTAAACGTTTACATAACTATGGAAAATCCACCATTTTTCATGGGAAGTTATCCACTATGGCCATTTTCAATAGCAAACTGTTAGTTTACCAGAGGGTACATCGCAAGAAAAAGGATGGTTTCATTCCATGGCTGATGAAATCGACAGGATGATGCCCCCCATTTTGATGTTTTGTTGGCACAGGTTCCACCCCATGAATACGAAAAACTTCGTTCATGTTCGCTATAGCCCCTTTTTTCTTATCAACCCAACAGAATTCACCAAATAACATGTACCCTCTGGTAATTTAACATAGCTATTGAAAATGCCCATTTATAATGGATTTTCCCATGAAACATGGTGATTTTCCATAGCTATGTTAGTTTACCAGAGGGTACAAGTCAACATTTCGCTATCTCCCATGGGAAATCACCATGGAAATCCCATGGAACTGGCCTTGGCGACCGGCTGAAGCCCTGAGGGGTCGTACAGCATGGAGCCACGCAGGACGTAGTTGTGATCGTAGCCCAGACCTCGCAAGCCACCAGGCCATGGAGCTGGGGAAGGGGGTTGAAGTGGTGGCCTGTTGAGCCAAAAAAAGAGATGGAGAAAACTGGGGGGATTTGTTGATGGATTTTTTAAAAAAAAAAATGTGTTTCACCAACAACAATAAAAAAACAAGAATGGGGATGGTGCTGTGATTCTCACCCAGAAACATATGGATTGAAGAAAAATTGTGCAGAAATGGACTGGACAGTGCTAGGAGGAGGAAAAAATGTGGGTTGACTTCTGACTTCCACCAAAAAATCTGGAAGTCAAGGCAAACCTGGATCTAGAATACTTGTGCTTTTGAATTTTGAATTCCATCCATTTTGGTCTACATCGACTAAGACATGTATTTTTGCCACATGGGTATGTCCTTCGCTCCATATCAAAGAAACATCTTCTCATCCAAGCAGGTTACATCTTTAAACAGCTCAAAGCCACCAAAAATCGGCACCCACTTCGTTCGTCGTGAACTTTGTGCGGTTTTACTATCCCCTGGTAAACGTTTACAAACTAACTATGGAAAATCACAATTTTTCATGGGAAAATCCACTATTTCTATGGCCATTTTCACTAGCTATGTTAGTTTACCAGAGGGTATCCCCTGTTTTCCCGAATGCGTAGCAAAGGGTTCTCGTTTTACCTTGGGGGTCTGGGGGTTGGACTGTGTTCGTTTCATGTGGCTTTGCCGTCCGTCTGCGTCCNAAACTCCGTGTCTATGGGGGAAGCCACAAAGGTGATCATGTTTTGGTCGTTTCAAACGTGTCGAAGTATCGTTTCGTGTGGCAGGCGTGGCATTTTGTGACATGCCAACATGTTTCATGATATCGTCGCTGTGCGTCCGTTTTGGGNCTGTGTTCGTTTCATGTGGCTTTGCCGTCCGTCTGCGTCCGTTTTGGCGGGGAAAACTCCGTGTCTATGGGGGAAGCCACAAAGGTGATCATGTTTTGGTCGTTTCAAACGTGTCGAAGTATCGTTTCGTGT
>BGPT01002818.1:28519-43952 GCA_003297045.1 Symbiodinium sp. clade C Y103 | reverse complement strand
AACGGTCCTCCAAAGTTTCAATGGCAGCAACCTCCAGCTCAGGCAGAATGACAGTGGTCGGAATGCTCCTGTCAGGGTTGTCCAACATGCATCAACCATTATCAACCTATATCGGCCTGAAGCATACCGGTCAGCACTAGTGATGTGTGACTCTGCGATTCCGTCTGGAGGTTTCTAGGTTGTTCATAGTTAAAAGATTCGCATAAAGTCAATAAGCTACTTATGTACCTCGACTGCCAAGCACTACTAAGTTCAAGGAAATTTCCAGCATATGGATGATGCGCAAAGGAATGTAAGATGAAAACCTGATACAGAATATTGAAGTATCAATGAAACTTAAGATTGGAAAAGAGCGGCAAGCAAGTCAAAGACTGTAAAGATCTATGAAAACGAAAATACCATGAACAGCCTGGCCTCTGACACGCTACGAAGACCTCGAAGATACACCAAATGCGCGAGGTGTATTGGTTTCCTCTCATTTGGTCCAAGCACATCAGCATCTTTCCAATACCCTCCACTTGTTGGCCAAAGACATGGACGAAGTCGCTGGTGTTTTGTGTCTGGCCACTCTCCAAAAGCCGGAACTGATTGTTGACGAATAAACACCACCAGATGTAAATGCCCTTTCCATCATCTGCTGCGCCCAAGACCATACGGTGTCTTTGCCACCATCGTGCTAAAGCCTGGACGGGAACAGACCAACATGGTGAAACATGAAGAACCCATCGCACCAAGAGAACCAGCGAATTTGAACAAACACAAGAAGCTGAATTTGAACAAATGAAGTGAACATGGATGTTCAAAACGTCTCGTCTTGAATCACGAATGCTTGTACAAGGGCTTCTCCAAATACCACCAGGGTTCAAAAAACGCCTATTTCAACATCATACTGGTTTCCAAACATTTCTGCAAAATTAGGACTCATAACCATGGCATCAGGAGAACCAACGAGCTTGACCAACAAAAAGAAATTTAAGTGGTTATTTCAACAGCAAGAGATGTTTTGTTGGAACAAAGTTGCGCATGTCTTCCTAGCACGCGGCAGCCTTGTTGGTATACAGGATCAAACACCAGAATGCTGCAGTAAAATCAAGGTCATAACTAGGTCATAACTGTCATAACTTAACCCTGAAATATGAAGAGTAGAACAACTTTGAAAGTATGGATGTTCCTACCAGTAGCATTGAAAAGTGTATTTTGATCAGTCTGGAAGGAAAAAAGGGAGTAAGATTCCTCTCCGAATTTGGCACAATGAAACAGAACCTCCGAATCCTTCCACAAAACCGGCCAGAATGCAAAGCTCTAGCTGTTGGGGTAACAGTGTGAGATTCAGCCAGAAAGAAACCCCGGCGGGCCTTCACCACAGTAGTGAATTTGTAATTCCAGACCCATGACAGGAACCAAGTCGCCTTTGCGCTGTTGCATTCCACTTCCAATGCGTCAACAAGGCTGCAATCTGCCAACCCATCACGGGGGCAGCAGAGACCCTTGCCCAACGCCCATGGTCCGTAAGCCAACAGCGCCGCTACTTGATGGAAGTTTGGGTCTTCTGGGTGATCACAAATATGCAGCGTAGGCCAGGCAGACTCCGGATCAACTGCATCTCCACTGTTCCGGACCCTCACGAAGAAACCGCTCCGTGTCGTTGGGCCCCATACATCGACTCGNCATACATCGACTCGCCACTCGGCCTGCTGGGCTTTCTCCTGGTAGATATCCTCCAGCTTGCCGAAGACGTAGTCGAGAGAGACACCCAGCTGCAAAGATTGAGACTTCACCTCAGCCTTGCGAAGTGCAAGAAGCTTGCAGGCCCTGCGCTGCCAAAGGCCATATTCCAGCGGTCTGGCCTGTGTGGTATGCAACTCCTTCCAATTTCTTGCCGCAACTAGTTGCTTGAGTCGCCTTTTGAGACATTCAACGCGCAACCTTCCGAAGATCGCCAGGACAAAGACTGCCAAGAGGATAGATGCAAACAGAAAGAGCACTGTGTANTGTACACAAATTCTCATCGCCCGTCAAGATCAAAGCTGGAAAGAAACACGTCCTGCAAAACTCATCTCCTTCAAATGCGTAGGTTTGACCCGTGCACTTTTCGCAACCATTGTTCTGTCTGTTTGGGACTTCACCAAGAGGGCACATTTCGCATTGCTTGGAGCGGGGCCTCTCATCACATGCAAAACCATCAAAAGTACAAATCTGGTCGTACGGTTTCACGCTAAAACTGAAGCTTGCATCTCCTAGCATAAATACCTAGCGACTACCAGTTCAAACACATGTAATCATGCAATGTTCAATATGTTCAGTCGGCCGGTCAGCCTTGCAAAAGTTCCACCTTCGCAAGCAACACAAGCACTTCGGCCTTCATTCGGCGCAGTTCCAGCTTTGCACGCTGTGCAACTTGTGGTACCCGCTGCAGCGACAAAGCCTTCAGGACAAGGCGTGCAGTTCTCAGGGTGGTCTCGAGAAGGGATGGTGCCTGAAGCACAAGGAACACAGCTGGTGCGGTTCAGCGGGACATGGCCTCCTGGACAAAATCTTGTAAGGAGCAACGGGCTCTTTAAGAACAATTTGCCAGATTCGCAAGGCACGCAAACTTCCCATTGAAGATACTTCTCGGTAGCCATGTCCACTTTCGCATGTCTGTCCAAACGCTCTCCCGCAAGACACTGCCCCTCCCGGCAGCCATGCCCAAAAAATGGCGGCGAGCAAGTGCATTCGCCAGTTCCCCTAGCAGAAGTCACTTTGAAGCCGGTCAGATTCTTCGCAAGGCGTTTGTTTCTTGCATCGGCGTCATCTTCACACACCCCTGGCCAAACAAGCAAGCACCAAGACGTACGCAAACTACGAGTGATCCCTACCAATTTCTGCAATTACTTCATTTGGCAAACATTCTATAATATATGTCTTCGCAAACACCTGGCCAAACAAGCAAAGACGAAGAGGTACCAATATACGAAGTACAGTACATACACTGTTGGCTACAGTACTGATTGTATTGCTTGCCCCCCTGCAAAACAAATCAGGGGGCTCTACACCCAAATTTCCAAGGAACGCTGCCTAGAGAAATTGTCATGAATCTACGCTCGCATATGCTCGCATATTTTTTCCTTTGTTGTTGGGTTCATGGGTGATGAGGGGGAGGATAGGATCTTCGAGGAACACACTGCTTTGTAANATCTACGCTCGCATATGCTCGCATATTTTTTCCTTTGTTGTTGGGTTCATGGGTGATGAGGGGGAGGATAGGATCTTCGAGGAACACACTGCTTTGTAACACGTGAGTGAAGGATCAAAAAAAAATTATTCCGGATCAAAAAAAAATTAAAACACTAGGATCAAAAACAAATTATTTGCTTTTTAATTACAATTCAATGGCGGATTAGGAATAATTTTTTTTTGGTCCAGAAAAATTACTTTTTTGACCCCTATCCCGTAAAACGTTGAATTCTTAATACTTTTCTGGTTTTCAGGCTTTGTTTCCTTTCTTCCTTCCTTTCTTCTTTACTTAACTTGTTTCTTTCCTTCTTCTGCTTCTTGTTCTTCTTCGGAAACCTTGGCATTCTTTGGAATTGGTGCTAAGCAGAATACAAAAAACAGTGGTTGGGGAGCGGTGGATTTTGGCATTCACACCAAATTCTCAGGAAGGTCCTTGACATTTTTCAGTACCATCCCAGACAATTGTACTGTTCAGTATCTGGCTGGTTCATGGGGTACCTCCTTGAAAGACTGTTTCGGTGATTTTCAGTGCTGGTTTTTAAATTAAGTGGAGGAAAGGAATTGATCCGTTTGCAANTCTGGCTGGTTCATGGGGTACCTCCTTGAAAGACTGTTTCGGTGATTTTCAGTGCTGGTTTTTAAATTAAGTGGAGGAAAGGAATTGATCCGTTTGCAAACCTCAGCATTCTGAGAGCGGTGCGGAGTAAGATACAAAAACAGCAGGAGTAAAGGAGTAGTGACTTTTGAGATTCATCAATAGTCCCAGGAAGGGACTCCTGAAAGAATCAGCTCTTGGAAAAAATGCCACTAGTGAGTACAGCCACTCAAATAAGTCCCATTCCGCTAATCGGTGTCCAACACTATATTGTATAACACTATGTTATATTATATATATATTACATACATAAACTATATGGCTATGAGTCAAAACCCCGGCACCTAATGAACCCCAAAATTGCTGGTAAATGGATGTTTATCCCATAAAAATTGATAATAATAGGTTTTGACCCATCCCCATATCTTGTAGTTNCCCCGGCACCTAATGAACCCCAAAATTGCTGGTAAATGGATGTTTATCCCATAAAAATTGATAATAATAGGTTTTGACCCATCCCCATATCTTGTAGTTATATATAATCTATGATTAAATAATCTTTGATCTTGCTATACAATTCTTGCTCCCTCAACCCTTCCTCGCCTCGCCGGCTGCAAGTACCTGCCAGTTCATTGTGGCCAGGGCACGGCCTACATTGGCCCTTCTCACGGACATAATAGTTGCCACAGAGGCTGCAGTCTCGTCCTTCTGCGCCAGCACCACATGTGCAGTTTGAAGTCTGCTGATTGCAGACCCCAGATTTGCAGTACGAGACGGAGGGCTTGCAAACCCCACGCTGGAAGAAAACTTGGACCAGACAAGGACACTAGTGGTTCAGGTAATTACCATCGCCATCCCAATCTACGAAGCGAGGGAGAATACCAAGCGCCAGGTTGAAGGTACCCTTTATGAGTAAGTCAGCAAAAGGCGTCTCCTCAACGCGCTGAAAGGTGCCATTCTGCTGCTTGAAGTACTGCAGTTGTCCTTGTTNGGTTGAAGGTACCCTTTATGAGTAAGTCAGCAAAAGGCGTCTCCTCAACGCGCTGAAAGGTGCCATTCTGCTGCTTGAAGTACTGCAGTTGTCCTTGTTCTGTCTATCAAGCAGAGGAACCTATAAAGAATCCCAAAGACACTGGAGGGGAAAAGCAAAACCTGAAAAGAGAAACGAAGGATGGCTGGATCGCGACAGGTTGCCATCTGTGGTTCCGAAGACCAATTCCAAGACTTCATCTTTGTCAAGGTCCACAAAGCTAGGGCAGGACGAAAAATCCAAGGCAAGGTCATGGAAAGGGTTTGCCGAACCAGTGACTTCTTGGAAATTCATGCCAACATTGAGATAGAAGCGAATCTNCAGGACGAAAAATCCAAGGCAAGGTCATGGAAAGGGTTTGCCGAACCAGTGACTTCTTGGAAATTCATGCCAACATTGAGATAGAAGCGAATCTGCCGATAAACAGGGTTCTTTTTCTTCCACGCATCTATCTCCTTTTTGCTGGTGCCATTCCGGAACATTTCGAGACGAATCGCGGTTGCCCTTTGTATATAAGCGGATATCTCTTCTACTGTATTCCCTCCAGGCTGATAGGCTTGCAACAAATCCAAGTCCCCGTCCTCATCCCAATCTACAAAAGTCCAGCATGACCACGCGTTGTCTTGGACTCCCCGAAACGGGTGATCAGGATCAGAAGGATTCAGGTGTGTGAAATGACCAGCATCATTCCGTGTGTATTGCAGATCTCCGTGAACTATGTCCAAATCTCCATCATTATCGAGATCCACAACTCGACTTTTTAATGTCCATACAAATGAGGCGTCAACCCGGTCGGTATGCGCTGTTTTGTTGTAGGTAACCTTGTCAAATGGATTCGCTCCCCCCAGCTGTTCTACCAGCAATCCATTGGCTCCCTGCTCGAAAAAACTGAATGTTTCATATCCATGTACAAATGCCAGTTTCCACTGGGTGGACTGTGGCGGTAGGACTACGTCCAACCTCCCATCATCATTCACATCCACGAAAGCCACCTCTAGTGCTTCAGCGAAAGCAAACTTTCCGAACGGACTGTCCTTTGCGATCACTTCGACGAAACTGTCCATTGGTCGATTTGTCCACAAAGTCACTTTGAAGTCATCTACCACAATCAGATCTTTCTCACCGTCTCCATCCCAGTCCCCCACCGAAGCATAAATTCCGCTGATTGAAACTCCATTGTTGTTTCGCTTGCACACGCCATTGAAAGGGTTTTCAGTGCCAAACAACTGCTCGAGGCTCCCGTCACCCAGTCGCTCAAAATACAAACAACCGTTGGAGTTGGGTGGGACGATCATAATGTCAACATCACCGTCTCCATCAAAATCTGCNAGTCGCGCGCTGGGGGAAGGGGGAGAGGATGGGCAAAAACTGTGCCATTGGGCAGCTGCTCATACAAATAGACCTGCAAGGGCCAGGGCGCTCAAACAGCAGTTTTACACTCTAGTGGGCACCCCAAAACCTTTCAGATTGCGCTCGCAACAAAATTNCTCATACAAATAGACCTGCAAGGGCCAGGGCGCTCAAACAGCAGTTTTACACTCTAGTGGGCACCCCAAAACCTTTCAGATTGCGCTCGCAACAAAATTATGCTCTCCAGAAAATGGTGCCCGCCACAAAATGATTCAAACTCACAAAGCGAGTTTGAAGAAGGCATTGGAAATTGTACATGGAGTTTGCGCAAATGCAGGGGGCAAATCAAACACGTTGATATTGATTGCACATGATAGCCACATAATGCCACATATCTGCATTTCTGGTTTTCCTTTGAGTGGAAACAACATCTCCAAGGCCTGATCTGCCAGATTCTTTCTGAGCACGTCCAAATCTCCATCGCCATCCCNGGAAACAACATCTCCAAGGCCTGATCTGCCAGATTCTTTCTGAGCACGTCCAAATCTCCATCGCCATCCCAGTCCAGAAAGGATGGAAAGCTCTCTAGGAGATCCAAAGGGAGCCAGGAGAGATTTGTCAAGCATTGTGGGCAGTTGGATAGGTAGTTGAAAGGGATCTTCTCAAGATCTAACACTACAAAGCCAGAAGANAGGGAGCCAGGAGAGATTTGTCAAGCATTGTGGGCAGTTGGATAGGTAGTTGAAAGGGATCTTCTCAAGATCTAACACTACAAAGCCAGAAGAAGTCTGAAGACAAACAACGACTAACCCGCGGTGCTCAAAACCCACAAGGTCCGCCTTTCCGTCTCCATCAAAATCAGCCACGCTGAAATGACGGGTCCAATCGATGGGGCACGAGCTGTTGGGCGGCCCGTTCAGCTCTGTGACTGTGTGGTCTGGGAGATGAAGAAAGTAACGATTCTTTTCAGGGTGTTGCCGTCCGGCTGGATGAAGCAGAGCTAGGTCAAGATCCCCATCCAAATCCCAGTCCGCAAGGACTGGGTGCAGAAAATTTATATGTAAGAGAGGATTGGAGCTCTCATACTCGAGCTGAATCATGTCCAGCGGTGTGGAATTTGATGGGAATTTGTTTGGTTTCACCAAGCCTCCGGCAGTGCGGTTGTAGACATGCAATGGCCCGTAGATCGACCCAAAGATTGCATCCAAATCGCCATCTTTGTCCACATCCACAAAGGATGCACCAAAGCCATCAAATGAACTACACCCTTCGTTCCGGAAAAACGGTNAGATTGCATCCAAATCGCCATCTTTGTCCACATCCACAAAGGATGCACCAAAGCCATCAAATGAACTACACCCTTCGTTCCGGAAAAACGGTTCGTCTTCGAACACCAACAGTCTCTTTCCACCAATCTTGCGTTGCTCATACAAATAGGATGTGCAGCCGGAATGCCGAGAAAGGTTTAACTCATCAAGACTTGAAAGCGTGTCCAAGAATCTTGCAAACAGCAGAATGTCCATGTTTCCATCTCCATTCCAATCTGCCATGATGGGTCTATGTGTGACTGTCAGATTTGCGATTTCATGAAACGGGCTCTTCAGTCCCTCTAGAAACACAAGTTGGCCTTCAGATTGTTCAAAGTACTGCGCTGGACTCGAGGGACTCGATCGAAGAACATCTAAGTCGCCATCACCATCCCAGTCTCCGATGGAGAGGTCGGAACATAATTGTCTCAACGCGTGACTGTGAATGTGTTCGAAGGGGTTCTCAGCTCCCAGTCGCTGATGCAATTGGCCGCCGCTCCCCCTATGATAGTATCTGATTTCATCCTGGCCAGGACAAAACCAAAANGAAGGGGTTCTCAGCTCCCAGTCGCTGATGCAATTGGCCGCCGCTCCCCCTATGATAGTATCTGATTTCATCCTGGCCAGGACAAAACCAAAAACTGGATAATCACCGTGACCTAGTACAACAAGGTTACTGCTCCATTCCCCTTTTCAAGGGTTGCTGGAGCTTGAAAAATAAAACAAGCAGTTTGGGAGCCCTATCTTGCAAATCCGTCTGAGCTGTTATTAGTCTAGTGTGAACATGTGCCAAAGGAATTAGTGTGAACATGTGCCAAAGGAATTTACAAGAGAATCTTCCGAGCTACGAGTCCGGCAACTTCTAAAAAAATGGTGTTTGAAGCAAAGAAGTGAAGGGAGTAGAGATGTGAAGAGAGCCGGGAAGTGATGTTCAATGAAGGATATAGGAATCGCACATCCAATGTTTTCAATTTTTTGATGCAAAGTGCGCCTCAGATGCGATGTGGGGAACCTTGTTTGGACGACGGGTGCGGCGTCGCGATCCGATGTCCTCGGACGCGTCCTCTATGCTTTTTGTTAAATTTGAGATGTTTCACGGAGATTGCTGAACGCGCTGTGCCATTGTTTTTCGTCATACAGACTTTTATATCGCGCTCGAATGGCTGCATCAAGTTTCCTTGGTGCTGCAGGGGTGATTGGTAATGCGTGTCTGCAGCTGGCAGCAGCATCAAGGTTCCTTTACTGCGGCGGCTGCATAAATGTAGTTCCATTGTGCTGAGCGACTCATTGTCTTCAGATCGCACTGGAGTGGCTGCATCAAGGTTTCTTGGTGCTGCGTCTGCGTNTGAGCGACTCATTGTCTTCAGATCGCACTGGAGTGGCTGCATCAAGGTTTCTTGGTGCTGCGTCTGCGTGGATAGTTCTTTGGTGTTTTGCAATGGTCTCAATTTAATTTCAATCTAATTTAGATCTCTAACTAAAACTAAAACTGATTTACATTTGACTTTAAACACGGAGAGCCAAACAGCCAAAAGCCAAGAAGCCAGACTGAAAAAAAACAAACAATCCCCTACATTCCTACATAGTGACAAGATGTGACAAGAGAAACTCACACTTGTTTTGCTGCTTCGTCCTCAGCTCCGACGATCAAGTCCAGTCGGCCATCCCCATCCCAGTCTACGACTGCGGGTCGGCAGCGTCCACCAGGGATGCCATGAAACGGATTGGGCTCCACTTCCACAAAGTGCCTCCCTGACTTGAACTCAAAAAGTGACAGTTCATCAGACTTCCTCAAAATCACATCTAAGTCGCCATCGCCATCCGATTTGACACTGCTGCCTCTCGGACAAAATGTCTCGACTGCCCCCGGCAACCGTGACGATCACTTGTCTCACACCACCAGCCAAATGCGGGCAACGGCAACGCAAGGAAGATACCGAGACACTTCATGGCTGTGAGGCTCTGATGTGCTTAGGACTCAAGATTCTGAAACAACTTCGTGTTTGGTCTCGTTGTGACGGTTTGTTTGCACCCCTCTTAGACTTATCCAGGCAATGTGCTGTTCCTGCCTACAATACTTCAAAGATCTTCAAAGCATCAAGAAATTACAATAATTGAGCACAACTAAACAGAGCTCCGAGGTCAGATGTACACTGCTGTTCAATCTGAGCCATGGAGGCAAAATGCCTGCAATACCCAGCAGCATATGCAGAATGAACAAGTTTGGACACATGTCCCGCTGCCCAGCAAGGAAAAAGAAACCAAAGTCTGGAACGCCTCTCCCAGGGACGAGGACATATTTGGCCCAAATATATGTCCCCGCAACTGCTTCCTTCTTTCTTGTTCCTTCACACAACAAGTCTCAGTTCGAAGTCGCTGCACACGTCGCGCGAGCAAACATGTTATTTTTATATATTTTTGTTGCTGCGATGGACATGTTCATAACGTTCCCGCTGTATTGTCCCTCTGGTGAACTAGCCCCATTCACGTTGAGCGCAATACTGTTCATTTCCTCATTGCGCGATCGTTCCGAGCATGCCAAGGGCTCAACAAAGCAGTTATAGAACCACTTGCTGCTCATCTCCTCCGAAGGAGCTCCTGGACATCATGAAAATCATCAAATCTCCAGGCGGCTCTGAACTTTCGCACATTGATCACATCTTAAAGTTCAATCCATTTGCTCACTTGAGAAGCATGAAGAACAGAAATGTCGGCCGTGTTCCTATCTTTCCATTTCACACATCTCACACACTTTGAAGTACTTTGAAGTGTGATCTTCAGTTCTTCAGTCTTTCTATCGGAGTCGGCAAATGTAATTCCATATCATCTGCAACAAAGACCCCTATCAATACACGCCAAAGCATCTGTGGATGGCGTGGCAGGTCGCAGAGCCCTCTAAAACCGTTGGAATTGGTACGACATGGGTCCGCTCCCCCAGACAGAGACTATCCGTGACTCCATGACCATCCCAAATCTGCTAAGTTGGGTCAGCCAGGTGCCATTTCAGAATTTGCGCTGGATTCGGCAAAAACCTTTCTGACTTGTTCAAAGTTCTTCTCACCGGTGGTTCAAAAAGATTGTCTTCGTCGAAAACCTCCATTTAATTTAATTGTTGGTATGATGATGATAACTTCATATTGCTCATGGAGCATGCTCAGCTATTTGTATACACCTTGCCCCGCCATCCAATCTGACCGTCCAGTCAGGCACGAACATTCCAAGATGTTCTATTGCTCGCATCTGCAATAGCAACTCATGCTACAGGATGCTCCATTTCGGTGTCTGACAATGACAGGCAACTTTCGCCTTTGGCGCAAGCCACTCAAAGAGGGAGCCAACAATCTCAGCGCTGTATTCGACGGAGAATTGGGAACGGCAAACAAAGAACAGCTACGAAGAGTTTGCTTTCCTTCATTTGGGGATTCATGGAGATGATATGAGATGATCGTTTCTGAAGGTGTGAGGTATGACCCTCCACTTGTATTGCGGCTGGCTGGCTCCACAATGCACAAATTGGTTGAGTGAAAGCCAGGAACTTCCATCCGACAGGTCATCCTGCTTGAGGGCTGAACTGCAGCCAAGGTGAGCCAGCAAACCTTCGATCACCGATGTTGATAAGAGCATGATGTCTCAAAGTAAACCCTGGTCAACAAAATGAACCAATAGGCCAATATGGCACCACATACCTGAAAAGCTTGCGCACCTATGGTCGTCCAAGCGCTTGCCGTTTCCATCAGTCGTGGACTCTGGCCTGCAAACACTGGTTGAATGTAGAGTGTGCCGTTTTTCTCACGGCTCACCATCTATGTGCCCCTCTCATGACCGTTCCACAACGGAATGAAGCAAATGAGTGCACTGGCCACATTGTGCTTAGGTCCGGTTCAGATTTCCCTACAGCCCTACATCTCAGCTTTGGAACTCCTCTCAAAAAGGATACGCCACAGCGCCACCATAAGCACATGCTACTTCCAGTCAGCATTTCCTGCCCGTCCTCCAGTGGTGTCGGCGCCGTCCCGCAGCTTCGGTTCCAGCGTTTTGGATGCCACTTTGTCGTCTGCAGCTCCATCACCCACTGCCTCAATGGAGAGCCCAGCAAGACCACCAATTTTCAACAGGACTCATGCTGAAGACTATCCAAACATCACGTTGAGACTGGTGAAGGAATGCGCAAGGCTTTGATTTCAAGTGCTCACTTTCAAAAGAAATCATAGGACAATTGCTTGCATCTCAGCAAAGCTGCAGCGTCTTGAAGAAACGGGACGGCTTGAAGTCCAGTGCTAACCATCCCACTGAAACCTTCAAAAAGGGTCAGCCGGTGATGTTGAGTGGTGAAAAGTGGCTGGAGAAAAATGCAGAGAAATCATTGAATATCGATTTTTTTTTCGTTTAGGCCTTCAGAATCAGAGGCACTGGCGCCGCATGGGCAGCTGCCAGCTCTGCCGGCATTGCAGGCGTCGGTACCGGCGCCACTGGTAGTGGCGGCATGGGAGGGCTGGAATCTCGCGCCACAAGCTGTACCAGAAGGTCCTGAACGCTCTGCAGCTGCTGTTGAAGAACACCCAGTTGAAGCGGCTGTTGACCTCGATGTGACAATTGATTTTGATTTGACAAGTATACTGCTGGAAGTTATCGGAGTGTAGTCGTCTAGGCTTTAGTCGCGGAGATCTAGGGCATGCACCAACAATCTGACGTAATGGAATGTCCTCCGGACCGTCTGACCTGCAGCTGCAACCCTGTGAGCTGGTGAGAGATTTGTTATGATTCGTTCAGAAAATAACAGCCTCATCCAGCCAGCATAATTTCACTGTTCCATCCATCCACATCTCTGCCGACCTCCGTGACGAGGGTGTGGCTGGTGATGATTCGTCTCACAGGCCTCACAGGGTGCTGCTCATCTTGATCTACCTTTCAGGTGGATCCGCACACCTACAAATCAATAAGGACAGGATAAATGCACATTCTATAAATCAAGTCCTGTCAACAAACGATGCCTGTGACTACCATCTGTGTATACATCAGTCTGGCGTTGCTGCTGCTCACACAAGGATCACACAAGGTCTACTCCAGGATACAACATACTTTTGGGTGTATCATTGTATCATGATGTATCTCTCTCTATCCAACCATGGATCATGGGATCTATTGAAACCAGCCTGGCACAGAGTCATCTCCACCTGGGTTTGCGCTGACCACATCGGCTGCAGAATCGAGCCTCTGCGACGTAACCTGGGCAGTGAAATGATAGGATGTAACAGGTGTATCAAATTTGCCATGAACCGAATCTTTGTCATTGTTCTTATGCTTTATCTTTTTACATGTGCATCGTGATAGATTTGATCATATATGTGATATCCCTGTGATTCCCTGTGTATATAGTTGAGTAATTACTATAGAGACATGAGATGCATGAACTGTTTCGAGAGACATGGCAATCCCTGAGAAAACTGCTCAAACAACATAGCAGTGCCAACCAGCTCGGCACCTGCACTACATTGCACTCCTCCTCCACAGGTCTTGGCGCTTCGGCGCGGGGCTCGTCTGGCCTGGTACTGAGGTCCCTGGATGGTCCCTGGCGAATGAGTGGATACTTCTTTTGAATCTGACAGATCTCAATTTCAATCTGAAAAAATGTGACACATACATATATTTATCATTCATCTTGTTGGACATGTCCATGTTCGTGATTAATGGCATTGTTGATATACTTCTGTTCATCCTCTTCCGACTGAATCCGCCGGCGCCAGCCTCCATCTGCTATTATTCCATTTGCTTCCGATTCACGCATGCACAGAAAAAACGGCCAGTGGCACCTTTAGTGCTAATTCTCAACTAGCAGATCTGCGGCGCACCAAAAATCACTCAATTTTGGACAGATTGAATCTTAGAGCCATGACACTGTCAGCGATGCGCGCCCTGAATATCCTGAATGGCTTCTCACTAAAGGCGCGCAGTTTTTCACTTTTCCGATCCTGCCGGCGAGCGCCGCCGGCTTTTCTGCGCAAAGCTCAAGCTACCCTTCTCGCCTCTTTCAGCATCTTTCATATCTTCAACATCTTTCAACAGTTTGCTGGTTCCAGCATTTTTCTGCGAGAAAGGGCAAATCAGATTTAAAATCAGAAGCTGTAACCTTGCTTGAGGTTGGGAAGACACGCCTCCTGGCCTAGACCGTGATTAAACTGAGACTGAGACTCCATAGACTGTGCTATGGGTTGTCTCCACTTGCAATGAGAGCGATTGTAGCTCCACTCAAAATGGGATTGGGGGGCATCAGGATCAAATGAACTGGGACATATTCGGATCGTGTTTGTGCCCAATTACGCAAACAATGGTTGAAGATGGTTGAAATCTCATATCAGAAGGATTGCCATGAAACCATCCAGCATGTCTTGCGATCAAGAACTTTGAATGCAGCATGTTTCTTGGCTGCAACTTTGTTTGAGTGTTTCTTCAATTCAACTTGCAGATTCGATCCATTTCTTTACCGTCCCCGAATGTCCCCGACTATGAATCTATTGACCTTATAAATCTCAAGCCTCACCAAAAATTCTGATGCCAGCCAAATGAAAAGTCGTGCGGCCGATGCTAGACAACAAAGACTAAATTCGCCAGTCAAGCCATTTGCAGGATTGACAGCATCTTAAAAAGTTTAAGGCCCATGGCTCGGAAAATATTGACTGAGGGTCCAGTCAAATCGTTGGCGGCAAAACTTGAGCACTTGAGCCTTGTCGGATCTTGAGACTGCACCAACCATGGTCTGCGGATGTCTGCCGTTTTCTCGGCTCTCTGATGCTCTCTGCTTGTAAATCATTGGAGACTGCACTGTGAGTCTTCGGCAGAAAGCGGGGCTNTCTCGGCTCTCTGATGCTCTCTGCTTGTAAATCATTGGAGACTGCACTGTGAGTCTTCGGCAGAAAGCGGGGCTGAAACGGGAGCTGAACTGGTTGACAAGTCCAAGTCTTGAGGCGTTTCTGTCGACAGTTCGATCTCTTCGGGCTCTTGTTGAGACTGCTTGAGGAATTTTATGACTTCACACCACAGGGCTTGCTCCACCGTCTGGTTCACATACTCGAAGGATTGGTGTTCTTTTTGGATGCGTTCTTTGATCGCATCCGCATCTGCTTGGACTGAGGCTTTCGCCTCCGCGCCAAGGTTATTTTGCAGTTTCAAGGGTTGACAAAGGAAAACCTGGAATGTCATAAATGATATGCCATGATGTTGACTGTGTTCTGGTTCTTACAGTATCGCAAAAAATCGCAAAAATACATATTCGCGGAACCCATACAGTACGAACAATGTACGAACCAAGCGCTCCGAGACCCTGGACATCAATCCAGCCTTCTCAGCATCAACTTGACATTGTTGGGTCAAGTCCTTCAATGATGGCTCGGAACACAAGGTACTGTATCGAAACATCGAATGGCAAACCAATCCACTGAAACAGCTCTGAAATTGCATTGACAATTGAATAGGCCCCAAAAACTGACCCAGCAACCAAATCGATTTCCGAATTTCAGAGATTAATGGCTTATGCTACATTTAATACAATCATTTACATACTGCTATATAATTATATAGTTGTTTGTGGCATGCGGCTGATACGCCGCCCTTGGAAGGGTTGCAAAATTTGACATGTGCAATTTACGATCCTGTGGAAGGGTTGCAAATTTCAAAAANGTTGTTTGTGGCATGCGGCTGATACGCCGCCCTTGGAAGGGTTGCAAAATTTGACATGTGCAATTTACGATCCTGTGGAAGGGTTGCAAATTTCAAAAATGAGGCTTGCGAAAATGGGGGGTTAGGAATTCATTTTCGGAGGTTCGGATGTGAAATTCTTTGGGTGGGGGGGGGAACTGTTAATGTTCTTGTAAGATGTCGTTGTACGCAGTGGATGCTACGTTGAAGATCTTGGGGTTGGGGTGGGGTGGGGACATGTTA
>BGPT01002818.1:160-13587 GCA_003297045.1 Symbiodinium sp. clade C Y103 | reverse complement strand
GGTTTGAAGGTTTATATGTCATTCAGAAGCTGTTCAAAGATATGAAGTCGAGTCCAATGTACCCCGACTGCCGAGCACTCTCTGACTCTAAGTTCAAGGAAATTTCCAGCATATGGATGATGGGCAAACAAATTAATATAAGATCAATTAAAACCTTATACGAAAGTATCAATAAACCTAAGACTGGAAAAGAGGGGCAAACAAGTCAAAGATTGTAAAGATCTATATGAAAACGAAAATACCATGAACAGCCTGGCCTCTGACACGCTACAAAAACCTCGAAGATACACCAAATACGCGAGGTGTATTGGCTTTGTCTCATCTTGTCCAAGCACATAAGCATCTTTCCGATACCCTCCACTTGTTGGCCAAAGACATGGACGAAGTCGCTGGTGTTTTGCGTCTGGCCACTCTCCAAAAGCCGGAACTGATTGTTGACGAATAAACACCACCAGATGTAAATGCCCTTTGCATCATCTGTTGCTCCTAAGACTATACGGTGTCTTTGCCACCACCGTGCTAAAGCCTGGACGGGAACAAACCAACATAGCGAAAGACCACGAATCCAATGGCATCGAGAGAACCAGCGAGTTNCCACCACCGTGCTAAAGCCTGGACGGGAACAAACCAACATAGCGAAAGACCACGAATCCAATGGCATCGAGAGAACCAGCGAGTTTGACCAACAAAAACGCAAAAAGAAGCTTAAGTTGCAGTGTTCAAATTTGGAACAAAGTTGCGCATGTTTCCTACCAGTGGCACTGAAAAACCGTAACTGGATCAGTCTGGAAGAAAGATGGGGAATACGACTCCTCTTCGAGTTTGTCTCAATGGAACCTTGCAGAAACCCATTGCCGGGAACTTGCCAAGAACCCAAAGCTTAAGTTCTTGAGAAGCAGGAACAGTGTGAGATTCAGCGAAGAAACCCCGTGCCTTCACCACAATAGTGAATTTGTAGTTCCAGACCCACGACAGGAACCAAGTCGCCTTTGCGCTGTTGCATTCCGTTTCCAATGCGNAAGAAACCCCGTGCCTTCACCACAATAGTGAATTTGTAGTTCCAGACCCACGACAGGAACCAAGTCGCCTTTGCGCTGTTGCATTCCGTTTCCAATGCGTCAACAAGGCTGCAATCTGCCAACCCATCACGTGGGCAGCACAGACCCTTGCCCAAAGCCCATGGTCCGTAAGCCANAAGTTCGGGTCTTCTGGGCGATCACTGATAGGCAGCGTAGGCCAGGCAGACTCTGGATCAACTGCATCTCCACTGTTGCGGACCCTCACGAAGAAACCGTTCCGTGTCGTTGGGCCCCATACATCGACTCGCCACTCGGCCTGCTGGGCTTTCTCCTTGTAGATATCCTCCAGCTTGCCGAAGACGTAGTCCAGAGAGACACCCAGCTGCAAAGATCGCGACTTCACCTCAGCCTTGCGAAGCGCAAGAAGCTTGCAGGCCCTACGCTCGGTTTCCGGTATAAGGTCACCAGACCGGACACACCATACGTTCAGCTTCCAATTCCTTGTGGCCTCTAGTTTCTGGAGTCGTCTTTTGAGACATGCAACGCGCAACCTTCCGAAGACCGCCAGGACAAAGACTGCCAAGAGGATAGATGCAAACAGAAAGAGCACTCACATCTGACCACATGTGTTTAAGAGTAGCGGGCAGTTCTAGTTTCGACGAAAGAAACACGTCCTGCAAGACTCGTCTCCTTCAAATGCGTAGGTTTGCCCCGTGCACTTGTCGCAACCATTGTTCTGTCTGTTTGGGACTTCACCAAGAGGGCACATTTCGCATTGCTTGGAGCGGGGCCTCTCAGCACATGCAAAACCATCAAAATGTACAATTCTGCTCGTACGGTTTCAGGCTAAAACTGAAGCTTGCATCTCCTAGCATACCTAGCGACTACCAGTTCAAACACATGTATAATCATGCAATGTTCAATTTCTGGAAGGTCGGCCGGTCAGCCTTGCAAAAGTTCCAGCTTCGCAAGCAACACAAGCACTTCGCCCTGCATTTGGCGCAGTTCCAGCTTTGCACGGCGTGCAACTTGTGGTACCCGCTGCAGCGACAAAGCCTTCAGGACAATCCGTGCAGTTCACAGGGTGGTCTCGAGATGGGATGGTGCCTGAAGCACAAGGAACACAGCTGGTGCGGTTCAGNTGCAGCGACAAAGCCTTCAGGACAATCCGTGCAGTTCACAGGGTGGTCTCGAGATGGGATGGTGCCTGAAGCACAAGGAACACAGCTGGTGCGGTTCAGTGGGACATGGCCTGCTGGACAAAGAGAGCATTCCTCGTTGCCCGAGAAATTCTTGAATTTGCCGGATTCGCAAGGCACGCAAACTTCCCACTGAACATACTTCTCGGTAGCCATGTCCACTTTTGCATGTCTGTCCAAACGCTCTCCGCAGGACACTGCCCCTCTTGGCAGCCATGCCCAAAAAAAGGCGGCGAGCAAGTGCATTGGCCAGTTCGTCTAGCAGAAGTCACTTCGAAGCCGGTCAAATTCTTCGCAGCTCTTTGGTTTCTTGCATCGGCATCATCTTCACAGAAACCTAGCTAAACAAGCAAACACCAACACACACACACACAAACCGTACTATATAGATCATTTTAGACCATTAATAGATCACCTGAGAAGGTGGGGCACGAAAACCAGCCTCCAAACACTTGCTCTGTTCCAACGCAGCACGCGCTGACACACTTTTGGCTGTTTTCTTTACTCGAGGGCCGCTTGGTGCCTTGCTGCAGCATTGAAGCCATTAGAAGATCCAACCGCTAATCCTTGGAAATGTCTGTAAGGAAGGAAGAAGAAAAAAGCAAACAAGAAGAACAGGAAATAACAACAAGAGAAAGAAGAAGAAGAAAACAAACGACAAAAACAAAAGGAGAGCATCACACGCCCTATATAATGTCAAGTTAGCAGCCCGGATTAATCAACACCCAGATGCCAAGTTTTTTTGGCAATACTACTTTGGATATGTCCCTCAACCATTAGATTCCTATGGGGAAAGATGGGACAACATCAAAATCCTGTGGAGGAAGATTGGGAAACCAATGCAAAACCATCAGATTCTTATAGGGGAAGACAAGAACACCAATGGGAAACCATCAGATTCCTGTGGAGCCCATAGATGTAAAAGGAAATTAAATTGATTTCAATTGAACACCATTTTTGGTTTTTGGGTCATTATTTAGGGGGGACAACCTTCTCCAGGATCTAGACCTTCGGGGGGGGGGGTTATTAATACGAACTTGGCATTATCTGTGAAACAGAAAGAAGAAGGAAAAACATACAAGAGAAACAACAGGAAAAAGGACAACAAGAAGAGAAACAAAAAGGGCAAAAAGAATAACAGTATATAAGAAGAAGAAGAAGAACAACAACGACCGCTAATCTGCGGAAATGTCTGCAAGGAAGATGAAAAACAAGAAGAGAGACAAGAAGAAGAAAAATAATGACAGGAAGAAGAAGACGAAGAACAACGCGAAGAAGAAGAAAAAAACGAAGAAGAACAAAAACGACAGCAACAAGAACAAGAGAAAGCAAAGGGAGAAGACGAACGACAACGGCAAAAAAGCGAGGCTCACACGCCCTAGGTGTCTGTGAAACAGAAACAAGAAGCAAAAACGCACAAGAGAAACGACAGCAAAAAGAACAACAAGAAGAGAAACTAAAAAAGAATAAGAATAATAGTACAAAGAAGATACGACCACTAATCTTTGGAAATGTCTACAAGGAACAAGAAAGCAGAAGAAGAAGAAGAAGGAGAAGAAGAAGAAGAAGGAGAAGAAGAAGAAGAAGAGGACGAACGACAGCGGCAAAAAGGAGAGCATCGCACGGCCTATTTGTCTGTGAAACAGAAAGAAGAAAGATAAAACCATGCAAGGCGAATAACAGCAAAAAGACAAGAAGAATAGACAAAAAGAGCACAGAGAGTAAGAGCAAATAGGACAACAAAAAGAAAAGGCAAAAAGAAGAAAAAGAAAAATCAGTACGAAGAAGACACGACCACTACTCCTGGGAAATGTCTGCAAGGAAGAAGAAAAAAAACAAACAAGAAGAACAACAGCAACAAAAACAAGAGAAAGAAGACGCAGAAGAAAACAAACGACAAAAGCAAAAAAGAGAGCATCACACGCCCGATGTGTCTGTGAAACAGAAAGAAGAAGGAAAAACATACAAGAGGAACAACAGCAAAAAGAACAACAAGAAGAGAGACAAACAACGAAAAAGAATAACACTAAGAAAAAGAAGAAGAGAAGAAGAAGAAGAACAACAACAAATATCACGCACACTATTTAAAACACACCGTCCGGACCCCCCATTTCTTTAAAAAAATCCCCCAACCTGACCCCCCATTTCTTAAAAAATCCTGGGGGTNGCACACTATTTAAAACACACCGTCCGGACCCCCCATTTCTTTAAAAAAATCCCCCAACCTGACCCCCCATTTCTTAAAAAATCCTGGGGGTCAGGTTTTCCTCAATTCTTCTCTTTCAAGCTTCAAAACACCGAAGGGCGGTCTGGCCCTTTTCTGAGCGTTCCTGCACCCAATTCTGGACTCCACCTCCCCAAAATGGCCCAAATCGGACGCCCCCTTCCCCCACACCCCCCTAGATTAGCTTCGTTTTATACCTATATAGCCCAGGCCTTCGGCTGGCTTTCGTAAAAAATCCTGCTGGCTACGCGTATCGAATTGATTTGAATTCTACTAGGTTTGCGTGCTCCAACCTCATCCATCTGAGACGCCTATCCCACTACAGTACAAGATGGATGTAAGAAAAAAATAGAAACCAAAAAAACATCACTTTCTCTACAAAATTGGGGGGAGCAGGCATGAAATTCCTTATAATTTGAGGCCATTAAAAAAAAAAACATTTGTACCGGGATCAAGGCACACCTTTTAGGAAATTTAACATCAACCAGCTTTTGCCTTAACACTTCCACTATAAAATGTAGAGCCTATAGAATTGTTAGCATAACCCTCATATAGGTGGGGTAGGCTACCTATAGAATTGTTAGCATCTCATATAGGTGGCGCATGCTCACTATAGAATTGTTTCACAGGGATCCCCTACAAAAAGCCGAGCACGAGAACACTTTTCTCTATTTAAACACCCCCGTGCCAACCGTTTCAGGCAAGCACAAGTTCACCCTTTCTATAGTGGAAATTCAAACAGGGATGCACAAAGAAGATACGACCACTAAACTTGGGAAAATTTCTACAAGGACCAAGAAAGCAGAAGAAGAAGAAAAAGACGAACGACAACGGCAAAAAGGAGAGCATCACACGGCCTATTTGTCTGTGAAACAGAAAGAAGAAAGAAAAGCCATACAAGGGGAACAACAGTAAAAAGACAAGAATAAGAGAGAAAAAGAGCACAGAGTTTAAGAGCAAATAGAACACCAAAAATTAAGGCAAAAATAATATTAATAAAATTGTACGAAGAAGATACGACCACTACTCCTTGGAAATGTCTGCAAGGAAAAAAAAAACAAGAAGAACAACAGCAACAAAAACAAGAGAAAGAAGACGAAGAAGAAAACAAACGACAAAAGCAAAAAAGAGAGCATCACACGCCCGATTTGTCTAAGAAACAGAAAGAAGAAGGAAAAACATACAAGAGGAACAACAGCAAAAAGAACAACAAGAAGAGATACAAAAAACGAAAAAGAATAGCACTAAGAAGAAAAAGAAGAACAACGAGAAGAAGAAGAACAACGAGAAGAAGAAGAAAAAGAAGAACAACCACAACAACAGCAACAACGAATATCACGCACACTATTTAAAACACACCGTCCGGACCCCCCATTTCTTTAAAAAAATCCCCCAACCTGACCCCCCATTTCTTAAAAAATCCTGGGGGTNGCACACTATTTAAAACACACCGTCCGGACCCCCCATTTCTTTAAAAAAATCCCCCAACCTGACCCCCCATTTCTTAAAAAATCCTGGGGGTCAGGTTTTTCTCAATTCTTCTCTTTCAAGCTTCAAAACACCGAAGGGCGGTCTGGCCCTTTTTTGAGCGTTCCTGCACCCAATTCTGGACTCCACCTCCCCAAAATGGCCCAAATCGGACGCCCCCTTCCCACACACCCCCTAGATTAGCTTCGCTTTATACCTATACTCAGGCCAGGCCTTCGGCTGGCTTTCGTAATAATAGGTCATTAATTATAGAGATCATTTGTAGTTTGTTGATGTGCAGTATGAATTCCATGTCTTTTTTGGCAATGATGCGCTGCTATTCAATCATCACACCAATCACAAAGTTGCTTCTGGTCGCTTCCTCAACCCTCCCCTCGCCTCGCCGGCTGCAAGTGCCTGCCAATTCATTGTGGCCAGGACACGGCCTACATTGGTCCTTCTCACGGACATAATAGTTGCCACAGAGGCTGCAGTCTTGTCCTTCTGCGCCAGCACCACATGTNCCTTCTCACGGACATAATAGTTGCCACAGAGGCTGCAGTCTTGTCCTTCTGCGCCAGCACCACATGTGCAGTTTGAAGTCTGCTGATTGCAGACCCCAGATTTGCAGTAGGAGACGGAGGGCTTGCAAACGCCACGCTGGAAGAAGTGCACCTTGTCTGTTCCTGTGATCACCAAGTCCATGCTGCCATCGCCATCCCAATCTACGAAGCGAGGAATGATACCAACCCGGCCAATGGTGCTGTCAATGGACAAGTCGGCAAAAGGCGTCTCCTCAACGCGCTGAAAGGTGCCATTCCGCTCCTTAAAGTACTCCAGTTTTCCTTGCACGGTCTCTCGCACAAAAAAACATCGAATCGAGAAGGAATCCAAAGACACCTGAGAGAGCCAATAGAAAATCCAAAAGAAAAACAAAGGATGGCTGGATCGCGACAGGTTGCCATCTGTGGTTCCGAGGACCAATTCCAAAACATCATCTTTGTCAAGGTCCACAAAGGTAGGGCACGCCGAAGAAACATCCATGCCCAAGACAACGTCACGGAAAGGGTTTGCCGATCCAGTGAGTTCTTGGAAGCTCCCGCCAACATTGCGATAGAAGCGCATCTGGCGATACATGTTCTTCTGAAGCCAGGCCATTCTCTCGGCCCTGCTGGTTCCATTGTGCAACATTTCCATAAGGATTGTGGTTGCCCAATTTGCATAAGCAACGGTTTCTGGACCAGTAGTCCCTGCGGGGCCTGCGGGGTGATAGGCTTGCACCAAATCTAGGTCCCCGTCCCTGTCCCAATCTACAAAAGACCAGCATGACAACGCGTTGTCTTGGACTCCCCGAAACGGGTGATGGGGATCAGAAGGATTCAGGTGTGTAAAATGACCACCATCATTCCGTGTGTATTGCAGATCTCCGTGAACTATGTCCAAATCTCCATCACCATCAAGATCCACAATTCGATTCTTCAATCTCCATACAAATGTGGCTGCAAACCGGTTGGTGTGCGCTGTTTTGTTGTAGACAACCTTGTCAAATGGATTCGCTCCACCCAGCTGTTCTACCAGCAATCCATTGGCTCCGTGCATGAAAAAACTNGTTGTAGACAACCTTGTCAAATGGATTCGCTCCACCCAGCTGTTCTACCAGCAATCCATTGGCTCCGTGCATGAAAAAACTGAATGTTTCATATCCATGTACCAATGCCAGTTTCCCCTGGGTGGACTGTGGCGGTAGGACTACGTCCAGCCTCCCATCATCATTCACATCGACAAGACTCACCTCTAGTGCTTCAGCGAAAGCAAACTTTCCGAACGGACTGTCCTTTGCGNAGCCTCCCATCATCATTCACATCGACAAGACTCACCTCTAGTGCTTCAGCGAAAGCAAACTTTCCGAACGGACTGTCCTTTGCGATCACTTCGACGAAAGTTTCCATTGGGCGATTTGACCACAAAGTCACTTTGAAGTCATCTACCACAATCAGATCTTTCTCACCGTCTCCATCCCAGTCCCCCACCGAAGCATAAATTCCGCTGGTTACAACCCCATTGTTGTTTTGCTTGCACACACCGTTGAAAGGGTTGTCAGTGCCAAACAACTGCTCGAGGCTCCCGTCACCCAGTCGCTCAAAATACAAACNGTTGAAAGGGTTGTCAGTGCCAAACAACTGCTCGAGGCTCCCGTCACCCAGTCGCTCAAAATACAAACAACCGTTGGAGTTGGGTGGGACGATCATAATATCAACATCACCGTCTCCATCAAAATCTGCGGCTGAAAAGTCGCGCGCTGGGGGAAGGGGTAGAGGATGGGCAAAAATTGTGCCATTGGACAGCTGCTCATACAAATAGACCTGCAAGCGCCAGGGCGCTCAAACAGCAGTTTTACACTCTAGTGGGCACCCCAAAACCTTTCAGATTGTGCTCGCAAACAAATTGTGCTCTCCAGAAAAGGGTACCCGCCACAAAATGCTTTAAACTCACAAAACGAGCAAACAATAGGCCATTGGAAATTGCACATGGAGTTTGCGCAAATCCGGGGGGCACATGCTGACAACAACATCCACAGAAGCAACCACGTTGATATATTGATTGCACATGATAGCCACATAATGCCACATATTATATCTGCATTTCTGGTTTTCCTTTGAGTGGAAACAACATCTCCAAGGCCTGATCTGCCAGATTCTTTCTGAGCACGTCCAAATCTCCATCGCCATCCCNGAGTGGAAACAACATCTCCAAGGCCTGATCTGCCAGATTCTTTCTGAGCACGTCCAAATCTCCATCGCCATCCCAGTCCAGAAAGGATGGAAAGCTCTCGGGGAGATCCAAAGGGAACCAGGAGAGATTTGTCAAGCATTGTGGGCAGTTGGATAGGTAGTTGAAAGGGATCTTCTCAAGATCTAACACTACAAAGCCCGAAGAAGTCTGAAGACAAACAACAACTCCTCTGTGGCGAGCAAAACCCAGAAGGTCCTCCTTTCCGTCTCCATCAAAATCAGCCACGCTGAAATGCCGGCCCCAATCAATGGGGCACGAGCTGTTGGGCGGCCCGTTCAGCTCTGTGACCGTGTCGTCTGGAAGATGAAGAAAGTAACGATTCTTTTCAGGGTGTTGCCATCCATCTGGATGAAGCAGAGCTAGGTCAAGATCCCCATCCAAATCCCAGTCCGCAAGGACTGGGTGCAGAAAATTTAGATGTAAGAGAGGAATTGAGATCTCTGACTCGAGCTGAATCATGTCCAGCGGCGTGGAATTTGATGGGAACTTGTTTGGTTTCACCAAGCCTCCAGCAGTGCGGTTGTAGACATGCAATGCCCCCCCATTCGACCCAAAGATTGCATCCAAATCGCCATCCCCATCCACATCTACAAAGGATGCACCAAAACCATCAAATGAGCTGCACCCCTCGTTCCGGAAAAACGGGTCGTCTTTGAACACCAAAGTTGTCTTGCCACCAATCCTGTGTTGTTCGTACAAATAGGACGTGCAGTGGGACTNAGCCATGTTTGACGCATTCAAACTTGACAAGGTGTCCACCAATTTTGCGAACAGCAGGATGTCCATGTTTCCATCTCCATTCCAATCTGCCATGATGGGTTTATGTGTGACTGTCAGATTTGCGATTTCATGAAACGGGCTCTTTGGTCCCTCCAAAAGCACAAGTTGGCCTTCGGATTGTTTAAAGTACTGCGTTGGACTGAAAGAACTGGATAGCAGAACATCTAAATCGCCATCACCATCCCAGTCTCCGATGGAGATGTCGGAACAAAACTGAGTGAACGTCGTCCGAATGTGTTCAAAGGGGTTGTCAGCTCCCAGTCGCTGATGAAGTTTGCCGCTAGGCACCTTCTGATAGTATCTGATTCCATCCTGGCCACGAAAAAAACAAAAGACTGGAGTAGGACCGTGAAGTAAGAACGACAAGTTTACTGCTCCATTCCGCTTTTCAAAAGTTGCCGGATCATGAAGAACAAAACAAAGGTGTATTGAAACACCAAGCCAAGCAGTTTGGGACCCTTATCTTGCAATTCTNCCATTCCGCTTTTCAAAAGTTGCCGGATCATGAAGAACAAAACAAAGGTGTATTGAAACACCAAGCCAAGCAGTTTGGGACCCTTATCTTGCAATTCTAACTCGTCTGAGCCTTATTAGTGTGAATATTTGTCAAAAAAAAATCCAAGAAAATCTTCCGAGCTACGGAAACTTGAAAATTGAACATGGTGATTTGAAGTAGAGAAGTGAAAAGAGTAGAGACATGAAGAGAGGAGAGAAGTGAAGAGCGTAGAGAAGTGAAGAAAGTAGAGGGCAGGGGTGGTGTCGGAAAACGCGAGTCGGAAAAAAGTTGGTTTCAGAAAACAGGTATGTTGATGTCGGCCGACGGGAGTGTCCGCGTCAGGCGCTGGGACTATGATGTAAGTGAGCTATTCTTTTTTTCTTTCCAAGGAAAACTCAGGACCAGCCGAAGGAACGACGAGCCGAAATCATGACAAGGAAGCTGTGAAGTGAGGAATACTATTGCATGTAGGGCGTTGGGTGGCTGTTTTTCTTCAATCACTTGGAATCATGCAAGAACTCTTGGAAAGGGAAGGCTGTGAAGTTGGAAATACTATTGCATGTAGGGCTTTGCCAGGCCAGGGAACGTTCAAAAATGACCTGAAATCGGAATCGTGACAAAGAACTCTTGGAAAGGGGAAACTATGAAGTGAGGAATACTATTGCATGTAGGGTTTTGGGGTTTGGGGGGCAAGGTTTAAAANGGGGAAACTATGAAGTGAGGAATACTATTGCATGTAGGGTTTTGGGGTTTGGGGGGCAAGGTTTAAAAGATTAAAAGGGACTTGGAATCATGACAAGAACTCTTGGAAAGGGGGGGAGGCTGTGAATTGAGAAACAACAATAGGCAAGAGGTCAATACAAGAAAAGTCTTTCTTACAAGCTTACATACCAAATGTATTTTTATCTTGAGATATGTTGAGGGCTATGTTCCCTGGCATCTAGGAGGTTTAATCGTCTCTGGCATCCAGGGCGTTCTATGTTATTTTCACAACCCATTTCATGAAATGATATGTTGATAGTGTGTATATCGGGAATTGTTGTTGCTTTTCATGTAAAGGACAGCCTTCCCAATCATTTTCATCTAGTTGTTCAGCCGCTTCTTCACTGGCAGAAATGAAATGAAATAGAGAATCAAAATATATTCCCGGACATTGTTATTTCATATTTCGTTATGTCTTTAATTTAGTTACTTTCAAGAGTCGCCCTTTGTCCCCATGGGCTGTTACTTTGAAATGGGCCCTGGCTCCCAGGGATGGCCTTTGTTCTTCCATTACTATCTGACATCTACAGATTTCAGGTTCAAATAGGTTTTGTCTCTTGCTGAACAGGTATATCATATAGAGTTTGTATATAGTTTGTTTGACCCTACTCTGCCCCAAGGGATTTCCAGTCAAACACATTTACAAAAAAAATCACAGGCAGGTACAGCATCTTACATCCAATTTTCAAACAGAACTTCGTGAAATGGCCAACTTCAACTTTCCAACTGGAACATCTACTTTCAAGCAAATCATTTTCAAGCAGAACTTTCACAGGCATGTGTTCCCGACAGACTTTGGACTTAGGGCTGGTCGGGAACACAGGCCGGTGTTCCCAACATACTTCGGACTTAAGGTTGGTTTTCAAAAAGGCGTGAAATCGCGACAAGAACTCTTGGAAAAGGGGGGCTGTGAATTTAGAAATGGCTTCGGGGGGTGAAAGGTTTAAAAATGACTTGGAATCGTGACAAGAACTCTTAGAAAGGGAAGGCTGTGAACTTGGAAATACTATTGCATGTAGGGCTTTGGGGGGGGGAGGTTTTAAGAGTGTCCTGGAATGGTGGCAAGAACCCTTGGTGTAGAAAGGGGAATCTGCGAATTGAGAAAAAGACTTCGATGTGTATGTTTTCAGACTTCGACGCCTCTGTTTTGTGACCCTTGTTTTCTGACACAGTTGTGTGTTTTCTGGCATTGTCTACGTTGAGGGAGGTGAAAAAAGAGTAGGGAACAAGTGAAGAGAGTAGAGAAGTGAAAAGAGTACAAAAGTGACGAAAATAGAGAAATGTCAGAGTCAGAGTAGAGAAGTGAAAAGAGTAGAGAAGTGAAAAGAGTACAAAAGTGACGAGAGTAGAGCAATGAAGAGAGTAGAGAAGTGAAGAGAGTAGAGAAGTCAAAAGAGTACAAAAGTGACAAGAATAAATAAGTGAAGAGAGGAAAGACGTAAAGAGAGTAGAGAAGTGCAAAGGTACATAAAAGTGACGAGAGTAGAGAAATGAAGAGAGTAGAGAAGTGAAGAGAGCAGAGAAGTGAAGAGATGAGGGAAGAGAGTATATAGAGAATGAAGAGGGAAGGAGAGTAGAGAAGTGCAGAGCCGGGAAGTGAAGCGGCTAACTGTGGTTTGCAAGAGGCCAAAGAAAAAAAGAAAACAAATGGTCATTCCCCTACAAAATGACAAGAGAAACTCAGACTTATTTTGTTTGTTCGTCCTCAATGCCCACGATCAAGTCCAATCGGCCGTCCCCATCCCAGTCTGCAACTGCGGGCTGGCAGCGTCCACCAGGGATGCCATGGAACGGGTTGGGCTCCACTTCCACAAAGTGCCTCCCTGACTTGAACTCAAAAAGTGACAGTTCATCAGACTTCCTCAAAATCACATCTAAGTCGCCATCGCCATCCNTTCCACAAAGTGCCTCCCTGACTTGAACTCAAAAAGTGACAGTTCATCAGACTTCCTCAAAATCACATCTAAGTCGCCATCGCCATCCCAATCCACGACGATGGGCTCCTCCCAACGCATTGTTTTGATGTCCTCAAACACCAAAAATGGGTTTGCCACTACTGCCTCTCGGACAAAATGTCTCGACTGCCCCCGGCAACCATGACGATCACTTGTCTCACACCACCAACCAAATGCGGGCCACGGCAACACAAGAAGACCGAACCAGTTCATGGCTGTGAGGCTCTGATGTGCCTGGGACTCGAGAACCCTAAAGAGCTTAGTCTTTCTGTGACCCTTTGATTCCTCCTCTCCAGGCATTGTGCTGTTCTTGCAACGAATCAAGAAATTGAACTTAAACAGAGCTTCCAGGTCGGATGTACATTGCTGTTCAAACTGAAAGCAATGGAGGCAAAATGCCTGCAAGATACAGCAGGATACAGAGATTCCGCAAGCCAGCAAATTCCGACACAAGCCTGCTGCACAAAGGAAAAGTGAGCAAACCTGGAACACCTCTCCCAGGATATATTAAGCCCGAATAGTTGTCCCCGCTGATTCCTTCTTATTGCTGAACAAATCAAATCTCAGTTCGAACTCGTAGCAGTGGGAGCACATGTCGAGCCAGCAAACATGTTATTTTTGTTGCTGCGATATCTGCGATGGACATTTTCATAACGCTCCCGCTGTATTGCAGCTCTTGTGAATTAGCCCCATTCACGGCGAGTGCAATACACTTCATTACCTCACTGGCGC
>BGPT01002817.1:49085-79104 GCA_003297045.1 Symbiodinium sp. clade C Y103 | reverse complement strand
CTGCGTGTGTTTTGATTTGTTTCATCTTGTCCGACCTGTGCAGGCTTTGCGATGATGGCACGTCGCAATGCTTCAGCGGTCAAAAAGAGATTGACTGTGACCGATGTCGTATTTATCTGCATTCTATGCCTAGCTGGCAAAGCAATATCGCCAGCGCGTGCAGTGAGTTACAGTAAGCTTTTGGTGGCATATATGTTTTTGATTTATGGGATAGTTTATCTTTGTGGTCATCGTTTATGTGTCTTTCTACGTGATCTGCATTCGGGTTCGTTGGCTCCTCTTGTTTTTTTGGGGGGGTAACTCCATCCCCGTCTGCCCAAAAAAGCCAGGGAACCGTTGTCGGCATCCTTAATCCCTCGACCTTGGTGGAGAAACGCCCAAGTGGAATGGCGAAGAAAATATGGGGGGTTCCTAAAATGGGGGGTACCCCAAAATGAATGGTTTATAATGGAAAATCCGATTAAAATGGATGATTTGGGGGGTACCATCTGGTTATGACTAACAGTTCGCCATGGAAAATGGCTAATGTGGGATGATTTTCCCAGCTAGAAACCTCCATTTATAGGGGATTCTCCATGGCTATGTTAAACAACGAGGGTAAATGATGAGAAGCCACAATGATAAGATGGGAAAATGATTGGAAAAGACTACAAATCTTGCTGTTTCATGCCATTTCCCGTATCTCTTCAGAGAAAAGCAACTTAGGAAGTGGATCGCTCCTGTAGCACCACGAAATCCTTCAACCGGGGTTGTCCCATTCCACAGGACATTCTGTCTTAAACAACGACTTGTGATTTTATATAGTGATCCTTGAAGCAATCTCCAACAGAATTCTCATTTCTTGAAAGGCTATATCTTAATACCTAAGCACTTACAGAGGTGTAAGTTTTGACATCTGTTACAGTGTAAGTTGTGACATCTATAGTTTCACGACCGGAATAATCAACCAGCTTGAGCTTTGCAATCAGCGACGTCCTGGTTGAGGAAGAAAGCTTGTTGGGGGGTAGAATGTCATCACACCACTATGATCTACTATGTCATTATAGTCCTATATAACTATACCATTATTGTAGGTTCACCCATGTCTCATGTCACCTTTCCATGTTTGGCCATGTCGTATCTGGATGATTTACAATAGATAGATCTAAATCATTCCAGTCCATGATGGAAATCCAAACACAGTGGGTCTATAAATCCCCAGTACCCTCCGGTAATAAAACTCTGCAATGGACAATCTCCCATTTGTATAATAATTTCCCATTGAATCCTCCATGTTTGGGGAATTTCCCATTTGCTACGTTTGATTCCCGGAGGATATATTCCAAGTAGTATCTTCCCAATTGTATCCCTATAAATCCTCCCAAAAATCCCCACAACAAATCTCCTATAAATCCTTTGAAATCATTTTAAATCCCTATAACTCCTCTATATCTCCTTATAAATCCCATACAAATCCACTATAAAAAAAATCCTACAGATCCCCATAAAATCCCCTATTAAAAAAGATCTATATCTACAATCCCTACAAATCCCCTATAAATCCCCAATAAATCCCCTACAAACCCCCTACTTAAAAAAAAAATCGCGGTCCGCGCCACCGATCTTCACCCGCTGCCGCAGATCCATGGCGCCCGTCACGGCACGCAGCTCGCCGCTGGGGATGGAGGTGTCATCCACAGGCCTGAGAAACTGGGCTGACTCGGGGCTTTTTTTTAAGGGATGCTTTAATTGGAGATTCATGGGATGAATTGAGGTTTTCAATCGGATATCAATAGGGTTTTCGTGATTTTTTATAGTGAGCTCATGGGACATTCATGTGATTTTAGTGATTTAATGGGATTTCACGGGATCAATGGCATCAATGGAGCTTTAAAAAGGGTGGTTTAGTGGTACGAATTTGTTCCTTTTGATGGTTGTTTGATAATGCTCCGATAGAAAGGGAAAATTCTACGACTATTGCTTATAATTTGCCTGATGTGATAGTATAATCCCATCCCTCCCCCATATTAAACATGCGCCAGAAACCATGGTGTTTAGCTGGTGATTTACACATATTTGGTTCGAAATAATTCGGGAAATAGTGTATTCATATCATATTATACACTCATATCAATTAACAGTTGACAGCATAATGATCTGTTCAAACTCATGGTCAAAATCATGGGATGATCTAAATATTTATAGCACAAAGCCGGCGTTCGCCATGGAACGTGTAGAAATCTGCAAAGAGCTCAATCCTCGGCAGGATCCGGCAGGGTGGTAATCGGGTTGTCTGTTGGTAAAACAATGCCATAAACCATCGCCAGTTTCACCATAGGTGGAGTATGTTCCCCATTTGTATAGGTGGTATGAACCATCCCCAGATGGGTGGTTTATGGCATTTGTTTTACCCACATCATCTTCCCTGTTTTCGGCCATTTAAGTAGGGATCATGATTCACCAATGTATTTGAGGATACCTGTTTTCGGACAAATCCAGTTGTAAAGTTCTACCTACCCTCTGGTAATCAAACATGGCAATGGAAAATCCACCATTTTCAGATGATTTCCCCATTCAAACCTCCATTCAAAGGGGATTTCCAATTGCCACGTTTGATTACCGGAGGGTATCCTTAATGGCCAACCAAAATGTTGCGGGTGTCGAGGCCGACCCCTAGGCTTGACGTGGTTCCCTATGGTAAGGCCTAAGAAAAGACAGGCGAAATATGGGAAAAACATGCTTTGAATGGGAAAATTCTACAAACTCAGAAAGTCTGTCATTTCTATGTTGCAACAGAACTATGGATTTTGATGCAGAATAATGCGGGCAGCCCAATGCCATAAACCTACCATTTGGGGATACTTGAATCCAACCCATTTATGGTGATTCAGGGGATGGTGGCAGTGGCTTTAACACACCGACTCCTGCCCTGAAAGAGAACTCGAAGACCCATCACGTCATTGCAGAACAAGGGACTCGTGCTCCAAAATGCTGGAAATGCCACCATCCGCCAGGTTCCAATAGTTCTCAGATCCAAGATGAAGAGCCAGCAGATGGCCAGAGGTGCTCCGGTATGGGTATTATGTGTGCATCATTGGGTTTACCGCATGACTATGTAGGGTCAAAACAGGTATCCTTAAGAATCAATGCTGAATTGTCATATTTCCTGATAATATTGTTACTTTATGGGTATGTCCCCATGTTCAAACGCACCCAAACATCATGCTGTTGTTTAGAAATATACTAATCATATCCCATTGACAACCACAATAAAGCTGTTCATAATTATAGTGACTATAATTCCATATGATCACGGTAATTAAATCTACGTCCGTGATACCTATATTCCGTAGTATAGCTACAATTCCATCATATCCCCAAGAGAAACCCTTATTTGACCATTCTGACTGTGGTTATGTAATACCTTGTAACACAACTGGAAAATGGCCCATGAAAACAGATGATCTATGATGGCTGTAGCCATGGTTATACACCCCCATACATAAGTTGGGGAATAACCCCTATCACTGTGATAAAAAGGGAAATAAAAAACAAAACACGTTTGTAACTGGAACACCACTTCCAAGTATTGTGCAAGGGAGAAGGGAATTTGACACAATCATTAAACTGTGTAATTCATTTCAATAGGATAGCCAATCAATAATTCTGTTGAGGTGGCACCTTATTCAACAAGCAACACCCCAACCAGGTTTTGCATCTAGTTACGTTTGACAGTTTGCTGCTGCTATTTGGGTTTGTCTGAAAATTTGGTACTTCAAATTTTGAAGGTTAATCATGGTTATATAACTGTTAGTGCTATTAGGATAGACTCAAGATTTACCATAAAAATTGGTGGTCAAATGAGAAACACATAGGGGATTTAGGTTCAAAGGAATATGTAAGAATCAACAAGAAACAATCCAATTTTGATATTGGATTTTTCCACCGTGGATATCACATGGTAAGCGGTGAAATTCTTCACCAAAATCTGGAATAATACTGAATACTGATATCACACATACATTCTGGAACTAATGCTTTTTGGGCGACGATCTAAATGCTCAAAAGTGGCGCCTGCGGCCGGCCTCTTTACAAGATTCATAGAAAAAGCAATGAATGTACAAAAATATTTTTTGAGCAGCAGGCAAAGCTGCCGGCAAGGCTCCTGTCTGCCAAACATAGGAAATCAGAGCAAAAAAAAGTGACAAATAAGACGAATCTGGGCCGTGTCTCGAAGTTAGTTTCGCAACCCTTCTTTTAACCCAGCCCCACACTTGGTTTGATGCATTTTGCATATTGCATGCACCTTATTTCTGGGCGCAGACCTTAAATAGAACCCTGCCACCTTATTTACGAAAGTTAACATATGGGTACCCCCTATTTTGAGACAAACATACATGTCTTGAGGCCAGCCGCACCATGCCAATGCGCGCTGGCCGAATTTTGCCCAGCAACATGATTGGTGAGGTTGATGATAGTAGGCCTGGGAGAAGCTGGATCCACTGCAGAGTTTCGGGCAATCACCAAGCAATCTTTGTTGTACCAACAAGTAAGCCGTGTAAAAAGATAGAGACAGAGAAGTAAAATCCTACTAAAATAGTGGTAAATTACTGTTTCTGTCCTTTTGGGTATGATCATAATTAGAATATGGGATTGATGGCAAAAAGAAACAGTAAAACTTTGATATGTTATGATGCATTACACCAACCAATGAGTGTCTTTAGGGATTTATTTGTGACTGAAATGTCTAGAATCACCATCAGTTGGGATTTGTTTTCACCATCACTGATGGTTCTTTAGACATAGACACCAAAATGTCCCTGTAAACAATGCCCAAAACCCTCTAACATCCCCCAACCTAGTGAGCTAGTGTTTTACCACCATCATTTCTTGGTCAAAACCCATTATTGCAGAGGAATATGCCCAATTGTCGTGGTCAATTATAAAATGAACACGTTACCACTAAAATTTTAAGCAGGATTTTACTGAAATCGGCATTTTGTTTGGGGGGATGCGTTTTCGATGTGTTTATGATCTCCGCACCACCAACGATGAACCCAACATTTGGATTTCAACGCTCAGGGACTTGTCGGTGGTGGCTTCATAATCCATGCACAGCGTGTCCGACTTTGGCAGGGAATAGGTCACCCTGCCGCCGGTGCAATGACGGGTTTGGGGGGAATCCTGCACATTTTCCCTTGAAGCAATCCAAAAATCCTTTAGGTGGATGAAGTGTGTATATGATGTGTATATATATATATACATGGATATATGTATATATATATATATATATGTATGTTGTAGCATTCTCATTCATGAGTTTTATCCAGATATATATGGGCTTCCTTGTCATGGCTTGTCACCCTCTGGGAATTTTGTTCACAGTTTGCTCCGTATGGACGGCCATCTATATAGTTTGATGATTTCATATGATTCATCATATCTCTATGAAAAATGATGATGTTCCATAACTATGTTAAATTGCCAGAGGGTACCTACAAATCCATGTTTCAAAACATATTAAAAACGTGTTTTCCCATGAAAACGGCAATTCAGGAGTATAGCTAGCCCATTTTCAGACACTCCCCGGGAATGGAATGCCCAAGCAATGGGACACCTTATGTCGGTACCGAGTTCTCACTCCAAACATCAATGGGATACATCAATGCACCTACTAAACCAGCTACCTAGTATCCATCCAATCACCCTCAGGCGTATCATCCCAGTATTGAACTTCACTTGGTCTAACCCGACCTTTTTTGGGGGAATGTGTTTCCTTACTAAACCTATGGAATCCCCTTCTGTTCACATCGCTGGTAAAGTCAATAGCTGATCCTTCAGAGTCTCCTCAAGGGCTTCTTGGGAAGCCTCATCATGAGACCAACATTGAAATCCTCACTAAACCGCCATGTGTGTAAACAGTGTAAACTCATCAGTCAGGATCATTTTCTCAACTATGTCCCCATTGAAATCCATTGAAGTCATCCCCCAGCCCATCCCGGCGCGCTTGGCGGCGACTTGCCCCGGGTAGTGCTCATCGCCATCAGGCGAGACCACCGACAGCACCAGGGAGCTTGGAGACGAGGACTGCGTTGCGGATGGGACGGGATAGTGGTGGTGCGTTGAACTAGGGATAACCTTGGAGATAACCTTAAAAGTTGGGGGATAACCTCAGGGATAACCATAGTTGGGGATGACCTTAGGCATAACGGGATAAGCTCCAGTTACTAGGGGATCACCTTAGTTTGGGGGACTTACTACACTTACTAACAGTTGCGATCCCTGGGCTGATCCTCCAAATAGCCTCCAGCACATTTTCGCGGCAAAGTCTTGGAATATGTCGTTTCACGGCTTGTTGCGGGGGGAAACTCCTCGATTTGGAGCAGTTTTCACGGAGAAAAGTGGTGAAGATTGATCGCTTCACCAGGCCTTTGTCGTTTCTTTGGGGGATGATGATGGTGGATTTTGTCGCCAAAGTCATGGGAGTTTTATCAATCATCATATGGGACCATGGGGTGAACAAAACTACTGGTGGTAGAGCTACCCATCCCAAATATGACAATATGAACGCCAGGGGGACGGTTTGTCACAAGAACCCTAATGGAAAACACTCACCTCGGAATATATGACTACAGAATGAAACCAAAAACGTTAAATGGCAAGTGTTGGGCAGTTTTCTGACCTGGCGAATCTTCGATTAGATCCCAAAAGAAGCTGGTTCGACCAGATCGCTATGACCCCACTTTCGTGGCCCAAAGTTGACCCATATCGACCAAAAAATCATCTGAATCTCCCAAAACCAAGGTTTTCCCATGGCAGGTCCAATTTTACACATTCCAATGTTTAACCCATGGTTCATGGTTGTGGGTTTTACTGGTTTGAAGGCAGATTCTTCATAGTCGAAACTTAAAACCAACGGTTTGAAACTGCACAAGCATCACCACTGAGTGGTCCATTTCCATGCTTCACCGGAATTGATTGAAGGGAAAAAATTACAGGCATTTGAGTCCAACATCTCTGGGAATAAAAGAGCACAATCCGAATCCGATCTTTCAACCGCAAATGTTCCCAACTAAATCACTGCTTTGATCATCAGCAAACCAATTCTTGTTGTGTCAATGCTTTGTTGGTTAAATCCCTATCTTTGTTGCTTGAAATCCCAAGTGTGCTGCCAAAATCCCAATGTCCAATCAGTCACATTCCACTTCTTTCTTAAAAAAAAATCCCCACTTTCGCCCAAAGGATCCCCAGTCGCAGTCGTCACCTCCATGGTCCAGATCAACTTGTCGAAGCCCACGTTTCCGCCGTGCAGGTGGTTTGGACCTCCGGATGGGCTCCGGGTGGAGCAGCGAATGCTGGATTTCACCGGAAAAAAACATGGTCCATTTATCATTGGATTGATTGGTGGAAAATCTTAACCGGAAACCCATGGTTTTTACCATCAAAAATAGAGGTTTTCTGTAAATGTCCCCTTAATCCAATGAATTTAATAACAAAGATGTGGATTCAGCCAAGAAAAATGGTGGACATCGATGATTTGCAATCCATCCATTGGGGATATGAATGGAGAGTAAGGAGGTGAACAAAGTCATTCAGTTGTGGGGGTGTAGTGGTTATACAGAATACAATTCCATGGGGTTATAACAGGAATTGGTCTTTTATACAATTCTGTGGGAATATCAAAGGAATTAATGATTAGTGGCAACTAGTGGGATAACAGGGATATATTGCCAACAACATGGGTCTGTCTGAAAATGGGGTATAGCCCTAATTATGGTGATTTAATAGGAATAATGAGGATTTACCATTGGCTTTAGGGATACACGATTTTCAGACAAACCCATATGACGTTTGGGTGGCTGATTTTTTTCAGAATTCACCCACAACTTATGCCCGGCAAATTCACCCAACCACCAGTTGAAACACTTCAGGTCGGTGGATTCCTCCAGTGATTTGGCGCTGGAATATGCTTGAAATAAAACGATAGAAAATGGTGATGTTGATTCCAATTGATTCCAAACAAGAATTCCAAAATGTATGATTCATGTATACTGAGCGTAATTCATTTCCAGATGTTCGTAACTGTTCCGACTCTGTTTACAGCCCATTCCATGATCCAAAATGGCGCGTCTTTGAATATGGGAAAGTGATGATAAGCCATGGGATGACCACCATGTGAAGTTGGGTGGTCCCATGCTTTTTAAAAAAAGGATACAACCAGCCAGCTCGCTCCCTTCACAGCTCCAGTGACCAGAGGCCTGAGGCCCAAGCCATTGTTGGTCTCCAATTGATATTCCACACCATCCAGCTTGAAGCGGCCTTCAGGACACGTGGCAAGGTTTTGTTGACCGCTAACAACAGATGGGATAGTTTCTCCCAGAGGGAAGCTAATGATGATTGTATATCGCCCTGTGTGAAAGTACAAGTTGATACAAGTTGTAATTTGTTACCCATGTGTCAACTAGAACTCTCTCAAATAAAAATATCTTTTTGTTGGAACATCATCCATAGTTTTTCTCGCAACAACTGGTCCCCCATTGTAGCCTGCTCCCTTCACCGCCTGCCTTTGCAGATGCGATTGGCGCATCGTCCAGCCACCTTGCGGCCACCAGGCCCGAGCCGATCCCAAGGTGTCCCAGGGTCATGTTGGAGGCTTCATGTAACCCACTGTGATTGGAACGGTTGGCCAACTTGAAGCCAAAAAACACAACAGATTCTTCGGAAAGCATGAGACTTTCCGGTTTGGCAAGGAAGATCATGATGTTCTGTGGATACCAGCATTTGAAGCGCTTCCAGTTTTCTCTCAGGGAAGTCTAGAAACCCGACATCAAGTGCATGGACCCCTTGTCGGAAGCTCGTTGTGATCCCACAGATTGGGCGGGAGCCTAAACAGACCACAAATCTAGAGTTGTCTAAGCGAGACTCTGTCCAATTTTGGGAGATGTTTATTTTGAGTTTCTGTCTTTTTTCCATCCAAAGTCGGCTGTGTTTTTCTGCCAAAGCGAAAGTTTTCATCACACCAAGGGTGGGAAGTGGGCCATGTCATCACCAAGCGACAGCTCCGAAGTAGGGATTTGTTTTTGGATCCAGGTACCTTGGAGAACAACGGTGACGGAATCCTGGGACTACAATGCAAACGGATCAGGTAAAGAGTAAACGAATGAAGCAAGACCATGGAATCCCAACCTTTCTTCCCTTTTCAAACTCCGGCCCCACGGGTCCAACCAGATCATCTGCTGTCAAGTTGTGCGCCAGGGTACGGTGTTAGCTCGTCGTAGCCGAGGCAGATTTCTCCCAGGTTTCCCTTGGCGTCCGGTACCTGCCCCCAAGATGGCGATTCATTTACCCAGAAAGTGGGAGAGAACCCTCGTTTGGAGCCATACTGCTGGGTCCATGGTCGAACCCAGAACCTTTTTTTACCTGCAACGGATTTCAATCTCTATTTTTGTTCTCATCTTAATTCTTCCAGTCTTCCCCAAAGATTTCTCCGATTTCCCTTCTGGATCTCTGGCTGCCGCCATGCAGCACCTGCACGGAGCAAATGGCGGCGCCCAGATTCATAATGCTCACCTGCAACAGCTCATCCCCTCCGGTCATGTAAACAATTAGGGGGAGGTTCACCCATGACAAAATGGGGTTTTTGTATGGTTTTGTCAATGGTTGAACCATGTTTGACCATTACGAAATGGTGATCATATAGTCCATATATGTCAAGATGATATCGAATACCCCCCCAAAAAAATGGACCCCCAAAATGAATCGACCCGATACAAGACCCAGGTTCTTCAGGGTATTTGAACTCGATTGTCATTGGGGGAAAGATGTTGAAACAAATTTGATTCCCCTGAAAAATTGGGCATTGATGGGGACTGAATGGGATGGGGACGAGAGTGATGATCTTGGAGGCGATTTTTCTGCCAACTTTTTGAATGCTGCCTCTGCGAGATATCAAGTCTTTGGCCTTTGGCGGAAAATGTGTTGGTCTTCAATTCGACCAAAAATGACCAAACAGTGTAGATGTCCAGAAACAAATTGGTTCAACCCTCCAACAGGCGCACCTTCATGGTGCCATTGCTCAGGGTGTACTTGGTGACCACCCTGCGATGGATTTTTTCCCACTGGGAGCGGGTGACTTTCAGGGTCCTTGCGACAGACACCTGGAGTTCAATCCCATAACTTTGTCGGCTTCCCCATTTCATAGCGCCATTGTGCCCAGGCAAAGGTATGATTTCATGGATCCAGGAAAGGGAAATACAGTAGAATCAAAACCAAGAGCCCAAGATCCTCAAACCCTCCAAAATTGTTTAATTTTGTTGGATCTTCAAAAAGAAGAAGACCAAAGGTCAAGTCCGAGTAAATTATCGTCAGTGTCCAAAAGATTAGTTTATCACTGGGGAAAAAAAACATTAAAATGGGATACCGGGATGCTGGATACCCCATTGTCTTCAGTGTCACTTTATAGATCACCCAGCCCCACCTGCCATCGGATGTCTTTCCGAACTCACAGCTCTCGGCCATGACGGGAAGAAAGGTCACGCAGTTCCCCATAAAATTAGCAAACATGTCTGAAAACTTGTAACTTATATCACGTCATTGTTCCATCATTTCCAGATAATTCCTAAATCGCTTCATCACTTCATCATGCGCAAAAGACGGCTGCATTCCATGGATCCTGGTTGCCTCTGTGACCTGTAGTTTTCTAGTCACACTGTTCCCAAGACAAGGTGCTCAGTTTTGGATAGTTTTGGTGGAAAACTGGAAAACCATGGGAAACAGACCTTTTTCCCATGCCAGACATGATCGAGTCGAGTCGTCGGCACGCAAAGACAAGGAAAGGGATTTAGAAATGTTGGTCGGATGATACCAAAGATGAAAAGACCCTGGCCTAGCCATGGAAGTTTCTAGCTGAGAACATCATCAAACTAACTGGTGAATTTTTGAAGTCGATTGGCAATTAGAAGGAAATCACGGAAAGATGACGGTCATTGAAGATGGGGGTGTGACGGCTAAAATGTCGAATCATTTAGAAAGGCAAGATGGAAAATGATGCATGTAACTCGCCACCACTTTTTCGCTGGGTTTCAGTTGCACGAAATAGCCCCCATCGATGGTGAGGTCGTGACACATTGCTGTATGGGTCAAGATTTTTGTGCAAAAACAATTCTATGATTCTATGGTTGCTGGGCCATCAAATGGAAGCCGTACATCAACTAGCAATGTAAACGGGGAAAGAAGTGAGGTCGCTATCAATTATCCAAATTCTATGGAGGTATGGAGATTTCATGACGTTTTGCAAAGTATTCCCAATTGTGGCTGGTATGATCAGATTTGTCGCTTCTCATATCCCCAAGTCAAGGCTATTCTTTACATCAAGATTCATCGATTCAAACTTACTTCGTCGCCAATCATAGATTCCAGCGCCAAACACAGATACCCTAGGAAAAAGGATCTAACTAGTATAGGGTAATATACATGAATGTATATGAATATATGGGGTTGTCTGAAAATATCCCTAAATCCATTCCCCATTTTCAGACACACAAAATATATACTGTGGGTACCCGATTTATGGCCATACAGAGGCGGTCTGCGATCCCCCCGCCTGACCCTCCAGTTCCCTCAACCGCTCCTGCCTTGCAAAATGGTGGGATGAGATTTCCATGCGAATCTGGCGATTTTTCATGGGATTCTATGGGATTGTTAAGTGATTTTATGGGCTTTAATGGGATATTCATATTAATGTGGTTTTAGATTGATTTCATGGAATATGACTTGGATATACCCTTTGGTAGTGACTAACAGTTTGCTATGGAAAATGGCCCCATTTAGTTTGATGATTTACCCATTGAAAACGGTGACTTTCCATGTGAAACTACCAGAGGATATTCACTACCCTGAAGAGTTTTCGGCCGTAGATGATTCCGCCGACCATCGGAAAACCGGTGAAGTTCCACTGATGTCACAGTCAGGGCGCTTAGTAATCCAGATGTGTGTTGGCTTAATCCACCATTTCAAACTAGAATCAATCATGGTGGGTTAACCCACATCATGGTGGTCACTTGTCGTTCACCATTTCGTAGTTCAAAATCTCCACCTTCCAAAACTGCTGGGCCCCAACTGCTGCTCCGCACGCCGAGTGGTCTTCTCAAGCGACACGCCTGGCGTGTGGCCCCAGGGCTCGCTGATCACCGGTTCCATGGCGGGTCATCGTTGCCATCAAGCCACCGTGGAAGGGGAGACCACCAGAATCGACAGAGTGATTCAAGGTATCGTTGAAACCATGAAGTTTGATGAAACATCAGGCATCAAAACCATAAACTTCTGGATTAATTCAAGAAGCTTAAAGCAGAGGGAGCTATCATGTGGTTCCAGGACTCAATTCGCAGCTCCAACTGGCTGTCCATGGCTTTTTTTTTGAAGGAATATGGATACAACCATACCTCCGTTCACAGTTGCCTCATGACCACATATCACATTGTTGACTATACATATATGTTTTATACATATGTATACCCTCTGGTTATTTAACATAGCCATGGAAAATCCCCTATAAATGGAGGTTTTAATGGGAAAATCATCCAAAATTAGCAATTTTCATGCATTTTCCATGGCTATGTTAAATTACCAGAGGGTATATCCGGAATTGCAGTACAACCCTTGAATCCCATTAAACCACCATATTTCTGTTGCTTAAATCCCATGTTTAATCACCAAATAGACAGCAAACCGGTCGTTTGGTGTGAAACCACCAAACAAGGTCCATGAAGTTTCCATGAATTCCCATTCAACCACCATTTCCAGAATCACCAAATGCTTTATGGGTATTAAACTACCAAGCCATTGAAGTTCACATGAATTCCCATTAATGTGGGTAAAACAATGCCATAAATCACCCATTTGAGGAATGGTGAGCATAACACCTATTTGCGGTGAAATTGGAAAGGGTTTTTTGGTTGTTTTACCAACACTAAACCACCATTTTTTCCATCACCAACCCACCGGGCCCCCCACGCCGTCACCTGCGTTCCATTCGTGCCAGCCATCCAGCGCCCCGCCCAGGAGCTGTCGTCGTTTCCCGCACCGGACCTGGCTCTGGGCCACGGAGACCCAAGAAAACATGGGAAAAGATGGCAAAAGTCTGGGAACATATGGAAAAAAGTCACAGGAAACTACGGCAGAAGTCTGGGAACGTATGGAGAAAAAAAAACATAGGAAATGTTGTCAAAAATCTGGGAACATATGGAAAGAAACAATAAGAAAACATGGCAGAATACGATAAAATTAGTTCTAAATCATGGGGAGTGGAAAATCCCCGAACTCAATGGTGGAGTTTCCAGCAAAGCATGGGTAGGCTGGGTAAATGACCGGATCTTGGGTACCCATCTCTTTTTGAACAACAGATGGCTTCAGAAATAGAGTTGATACTCAAATTAATGGTGAAAAATAAAGAAAATCGAGATAAACTGTATATGATAGTCCAAGTTGTTCTGAACTGATTGTAACGGTGACATGGTTGCGTCCTGGGCGCAATTTCGGATCTTCAACGAACCTCAAAAATGATACATATATCTACATGGCAACAGGCTGCCCTGTGATCTACCTCTATTCGAAACAGGATTTAGGTGTTACTACACAATTCAAGAATCTGAAAAGAACATGATCATCAGAAGCATCATTCCCATTAGCTTCTCCTTACCACCTCCCCTAAACTATCGTGAACCGTGGGATTGCCCAAGAGGGCCAACCAAAGCCGGCATGGCCCAAAAGTCCTCGAAGCGACCTCGTTGCTGGTTGCGGAGGCCCCCTTTTGGCCATGAGAAGTTGCTAGAAATTTTGTTCTTCACATCCACGGGTGATCCAACCTGGCAACAAAAAACGCTTCTTTTACGATGTGTCTGTATGATATAGAGACCTGACGTTACTGCTTGTTATGTATAGAATCTAAGCTTAGCAGCTAACATTGGAACAGTGCCTAAGTTTAAATACACGTGATGTTTCCAACACAGAAATTCTCCCAGGATGTTCTTCTGCCCGAAAACTCCCAGAATACCCTGAAATGATCGCCTGAAACCTCCCACTACCTCATCAGGGATACATCACATCGTCATCTACCCTTTGGGGGTTCGTTGGTTTACCCTTTGCAAATTCTGATTGTCCAGATCTTTTTAGTTAACAGAAGGTATATCTGTCCATGATCACCTGATCTATCAACATCCAACCAATATTGTCCTTTTGGGAACAACAGAGGGCCAGTTTGGTATCTTATTAATGTATTCGCATTTACCTATTTTTTGGTTTTCATGGGGGGGAATGCTCTGAAGAAATCAACCAACCGGTGGGAAAACAACTAATATACGTAAATCATAACAAATAGACAAATAGTTCACATGTATAACCAATAGGCAAATGACGATAAATAGTTAAGACTGTAACCAATGGGTAAATAATAATAGTAATAAAACTAATCATAACAATAATAGTGTTGTTGAATAGTGACTAATAGAAAATCATATAATCAACCACTATTAGTCACTATTAAACACTTTTGTTCTTTGTTAATCAAGGATCATAGGAAATTCCATTTCCCCTGGTTTCAGGCGTCTCTTTCTCGCGAAAGCTGAGGGCCACACGAAGCCCCAAAGCCACCACATGCCTTCGTTCTGAAGAAAGAGAGGACCTGGGGTCGGTTGAAGATAGGCTGCCCCCTGAAGTTGATCAATGAATCGGTTCAAGGGAAAATCTACAAAAATTCGGATGTAACCAACAAAAATGAGAGAAAATCTACAAGAAATCGGTAAACCAACAAGAATTGTGGTATAAGGGTGGTATAATGAAGATACAATGGGGATTGAAGGATGGGTTGAGGGGAAAACGCGCGGAGAAACCTTGGCTTTGATCCACATAGATAGAAAAATGTCCCGTGATTTTTCCTCTGGATCAGTGGCCAAAAACCACTTCCGTCAGGGTTCCGAAAAATATCTTGGGAAATGGCGGAAGGTCAGATCGGAGAAAAGGTTGTTCAATAACATGTTTAATGACAGATACTGAAAGCTGACTTTTGAAGTAAAAGCAACTACCCTCTGGTAATTTAACATAGCTATCGAAAATGGCCATTCATAGTTGATTTTCCCATTAAAAATGGTGGATTTTCCATAGCAAACTGTTAGTTTGCCAGATGGTACCCCATTTCAAGCCACTTCAAACAAAGCTGTGAATTGACCACCGAAAATGGGCGAAGTGAAAAACCACCATGGCCAATCTTAGAGATCCGCTGGCGAATGCATAGATTCCCTACCAAAAAAAGCAAGGATTCGGTCATCAAAATCTCTCAAAATAGTCAGCATTCCCATATGTTCCGATTCGGTAATAGGGATTCTAACTAGGAAAGAAGCATCTGAATAATTCTTATCCTATTCCCATTTCCCATCCTATTCCCGTTGCAAAGATTGAAACTTCAACAATCCATAACATCCCCAAGATTCCGATTCCCCCAATCTTCCCCAAGATTCCCATGGATATGTCCACAATATTCCCCTCACATTTCATAGACTGCTACACTGATGGTGTTGGAGGTGACCACCTTGCTGATCTTATTGGCTCTTATTGGCTCTTATTAACTCTTATTAACTCTTACAAATAAGAGTTGATCTTTATCAAATGCTAGTGGTCATTCCAACATTCCCAATGGATTTCCCCAGCTTTCCACCGGCGAGGTACTGGATTTTCTCGCTCAACGCCGTCGCCTTGCTGTCCAGGGAGTTCGAGGCCCTCAGCATGGACCTGAAAGCGAGTCCGGCGCGGCATCCCGGGAATTCCGGTGAAATGACGGTGAAATGATGGTGTAATGATGGTGAAATGATGGTGAAATGACGGTGAAATGATGGTGTAATGATGGTTGAATGATGATGAACCATGGTTTCATAACTTCATTGTCGATCATTCCCGTGAATTGTCATAAAAGTGATGAAGTATGGTGGATAAAGGGTGAATAAACGACGATTGAATCATGATTCACTGATTCACATTGGCCTCTGGCAAACCAACAGTTTGCGAGCTGGAACATATCCATAAATGCAGACGGGTAAATCATTGAATCAAATGGGTCATGGTTTCCATGGCTGCAAATTACCAGGCAAAATCCAGGGTGGTGAATCATGGTGCTGAATTGGTTGGCTGCTTGAGCCAACCCCTTCCGAAAAATATGAAGATGGATGACATCTTTTAAACTACCAACCAGTTGCAAGTTGCACGTCAACAAATATAGTTAGAAAAAGGAAACATCTTCTGTGTACTAAGAACATCTCAAAGTCGGATCCTCCAGTCTTCGGTCCTAAGTCTTTCGCTCAACCAACTTGACCCATCCACGACGTGCGGCCCCTTCTGGGGCCAGCGACTGAAGACTTTGTTCCTTCATGCCCTGAAGGTAGGGGCATGGATGAGATTTACCCTCTGGATATTTGACATAGCCATGGAAAATGGCCCATTTATAGATGATTCATGGTAATTTTCCTATTAAAGATGGTGATTTTCCATAGCTATGTTAAACAACCAGAGTGTACCCCCCACGAAATTTCCAATTTTTGATGGAAACTAGGCTATGTAATCTTCCAAGCCCCTATTTGGCAGGGACTATATTAAGTTACTGGAGGGTAACCAACAAACCATCCTGCGGATATTTTACTATGGGATCTACTGGTTCTTGTTGGCCATGTCTGAAAATTGGGGATTTGCACCCTGTTTGTGACAATTTGAATGGGAAAATGATGATGAATCAATGTTTTCAGAAGGAAAAAACATTGTCAAAGGACTGGTTTGACGAAAATCTTACGAGAAACAATTGTTTTCCGCGTCAAATATGACTCTTTCCTGAAAAGGTTCTCAATTCTTGGAAGGGTTAAATCATATCAAAGGTCGTATGAGTAGCAATCATGGGAAGTTTGATCTGTCAATGACATTTCATCTGATGCGATGAAAGAATGGTGACGGGACGGTATCTGGCAAGATCAGAGAGATAGGCCAAACCCTATTGTGGGATTTTCAATATCCAACATCACCAATGATGTCACAACCCTAGATTCACCCTGGTTGATCAAAAATCGGTCTGTTCCCCAAAGTACTGATTTCATCTGCTACTAAATTGGTACCTCCCCAATGATCAACAGACCAGGTAGGATGGATCCTGTGGTCATGCACCTTGGGTTTTGATGTCAGCGGCCATGTAGGAATAGAACCAATTTTCATAGGAATGATAGGCATCCTGATCGGATTCAATATTTGGGTTGGTCTGAAAATGGTGTATCCCCAAATTTGATGGTTTGTCAGTGTATCATCATCTTCCCTATTGAAATTGAAACTTTCAGGGTATACCCCATTTTCAGACAAACCCATTTCAGTTGCGAACCATGTCTTGAAGCCTTCAGTGGCTAGCCCCAATAATGATTGCTGATTAGTATACCATAAGTCAGCCATAAACTATCTAGTCATCCAACAGTTTGCTATGAGTTTTCTATGGAAAACCACCATGGCTGATAGATGTTGATAGGTCAAATCATCTACAAACGGGCCAAAAATTCCGCAGCTCTGTCCGCCCATCCCGGCAGAAGCGCGGCGTGGCAATCCTTTTCGCCCCGTCGCACCGACGGTTCAGGGCCATCCCCGGACGTCCTGCAACTGATTCATCCTGAGTAAAGTAGGGACTTTTTCTGGCCTGGCCATTGCCACTTCAATCCATTCACCCCATTTCCAGCTATTGGTGATTGATGTTGATTGGTATCACATTGTACAGTATATCGTATGTATATATATAACTGTTGATTCTTACCCGTTGGTATTTCACCATAGGATCCCCCATCAGTTGCCAGGACCATCCTACGCCACCCGCCGTCGCTTGGCATCGCCCCCGTCGTCGAGGCCCAGCGCCGCGCTGAGCGACGGCCAGGTCTCGGCGGCGTCGCGCGGCGGCAGCGCGGCGTAGCGCTCAGCCCACGCGCTGGACCTCGGATGGGGATGTTTTCGTGCGGTTTTCCCCTATGAATGGTGGGAAAATCATGGGAAAACTATGGGAAATCCAAGATCAATATGGAGGTTGACCCTCTGGTGAACTAATAGTTTTGCTCTAGAAACAGTGGGAAAAACATAAATCATGGGCAAAAACCTTGTAAATGGAGGTTTAGGACTTCAGGCTTGCTTCCAACACCCCACATAACATGCGGAAAAAATAGACTGGGTTGGAGCAACTCAGAACTTTCTTGCTCAAATCTCAGTTGGTTGATGCTTTTTGGGCGGTTGTACTACCCTCTGGTAAACTAACATAACTATGGAAAATCCACCATTTTTAATGGGAAAATCAACTATAAATTGCCATTTTCAATGGCTATGTTAACTTACCAGAGGGTATCCAATCTAACTATTTTGGATTATCATCATCCACTATTAACCATACGGAATATTCCCCTAAAATGAGTGGGTTTATACCCTCAGAACTTTTTTGGTCAAATCCCCACATGAGCCATTTAATTTACCCCTATCCCATCTCATTGTACTCGTTGGTTTTTCTCGGCTTCCCTACCATGGGTTATCACAATCCCCAATCAATTAGGTACTCGAAGTCCCTATGTGAAGCAATCAACCAGGGTATATTTCATGTATCCCATCAAACCTCCATTTATCCCGTTCGTATCCCACTGAATCACTACAAATTCCCATGAAAATCCTGACGTATGTTCAGGCACCCAACCCCCAGTTTTCCGACGTAACAAGGCCGGCCAGGCGTCGGTTCCTCGCCAACGTCTTGCACGCTGGCGTCTTGCTTCTGACCTCGTCCAGATGACCAAAATTTGGATGGACCCACCCATCGACTGGGGATAGGAAAGACGTGGAAGCATGAAATTCCTTCTAAAGGGAGGTTTGAATGTGAAATCATCTATAAAATATAATATATATATATATATATAATATATATAATTAATTAATTCATTCATTAATTATATATATATATATCCTTATCCTAAGGATATGTTTAGGGGATGTAAACTCCCATGAACACCCCCCATTCTATGGTCCCAGTCATATGTGATTTCAGCCCCTACTTTTGCCATGGTGACTTTCGGGAGGTGTTTCAGGGCTGAACGGGGGAAGGGATGAATGTCAGTAGAATCAACATAGATGTCCGAAATCACCTCTCATTCTTGGATAGTCTTGGATAGTTACCCTTTTCTGCCGTCTGCATCATACCAAATTGGCTAAAACTACCCTGACTAATCACCTAACCATGCACCAAATCTCTTTCAAAAAAAACGGAAAAGATTAAATCCACTAAATCTTAGTTAATTCTTGTAGACTCAATCTTATCCCTATCTATTTCACCATCAAATCTGACACCCCCAGGTGCTTCCCTGGTGCCAACGGCCGCCGCCAGGCCACAGAAGCGTTCCGCGTCCCGCAGCAGCAGCCGCAGCACATCCTCGCAGCGGCCGCCCTTGCCGTGGAAGTGGCTGAGGCTGTGACCTGGCTACGTCGATCAAGGCTGAGATGTACAAGGAACCGGGATCGTAGGGATTTGGGAAGATGTCTTGGGGGAATCGTAGGGGACTCTTAGGGGGGAATCTTAGGGGGGAATCTTAGGGGAATCTCATGGAAATACTATGGATAAATTGGTGGAATCTTAGGGGAATCTCATGAATATTAGGGGGATGTAAGGGGGATATTGTTGAATATCATGGGAATATTGGGGGAATCTTAGGGGAATGCTATGGAAATATGATGTTAATGGGATATGATGGGAAATTCACCACAGCAACGCTGAGGGCTGACTAGTAGAAATGCTTTTGGGCTAGTGTTGGGTCTCTGTATTAAACCATGAATTATGGTGATTTAATCCCACCCCCTTATATATATATATATGAATATGAATATATATATATATATACATATATATACATATATATATATATATACATATATATATATACATATATATAATATATATATATATATATACATATATCAATAAACATGAGACTAAATGATCAAAGGAAAGGAAAATTCCATTTATTTGCAAGGTATAAGTACAAGCTTCTAATGAGCCGTTTACAAGCTACTATTCTAAGCCATAGTCTTCGATGCCATTTATAACATCAACCAAGGTCAGGAATGTCGACCAGGGTTCAGGAGGTGGTGAATGACCGAAAATTTGAATATGTGTTTGGATTGAAACGGTGTGAAAGCGATCTATATATGGGATTTAATGATATAAGGACTAAAATTATGATACCCTGACTGAACTTAAGTGATACAATGATAAAGATATCTAAGGATGATATTTCAGGCGGTTCAAATTTATTCAAATATACCATCAAAATGTCCCTGAGTTGACATCAGAAATTGTTCGAAACAAAAAAAAACGGTCAAAACTATCCAAGAAAAAAACTGATGTCTTTTTTCATCCCAACCCTGGGCTGATGGGAGGATGCCAAAATTGCGGGGGTGTTTCTCACATTTTGTAGTGCTCCAAAACCCATCGTTTCGAATTGAAATTATAACCAATAACCTGATTATCACCCTCACTCACCCCGCAAGTTCCCCAAAGCAGGTCATCCCACACATAGAAGGGGACCCAGAACCAGTCAATTTGTTGCTGCTTGACCATCAACCCAACCGTTCACCCAACTCGTTAGCAAACTAGTTGGATATATCTCCCATAAACCATCGAATTGACCCAGTTAGGCCGATGAAATCCTGATCTTTGCCGGTGAAATCCCCATGTTTGCCTCGTGAATTCCCTAAGTTTGGCTGGTGAAATTCTCAGGCCACTGCTTCCCAGCGACGCTGTCGTCCCTCTAGCACGCGCAGACCCAGCATGCGCTGCTGCATGGCCGCGTAGTGCCCATCCATGGTGGCGGGGAAGGCGCTGTGAAGCGTGGCCACTGCCTGGGGCAGCGAAGCCACGTCCATTCTTGGATTTTCGGGATCAGCATCCCGGATCTTCCAGTTCTATGGTTGAAGATAGTTGAAAATGAAACATCTCTGACCCCTCGAGTTTATGGCAGTGGATTTGATCGGGGCATGGGATGGGAGTTGAGAGAAACATCAAAGGTTATCAAGATGACATAAACCATGAAGAGGTGGGCATGGCTTGCTTCGGGGGTCAACATGGAGCCAAGCTTCATCTGCCTTGCAAGGGTGTGTGCCATGGTTTCCAGTTCGCAACAACTTACCTGAGGGTGAGAAGCTATGACAACCAAACCCATATATCATCATATATTGTACCCGTAAACTATGAATAATAAATAATACACAAATGATACATCACAAATGATGATAACAGTAAGGATAATAATAGTGACAAAAAAGATCACAATAATCATAATGATACTAAGAATAAATAGTAATAATATGTAATAATCATCATACTACAATCCCAATTCATCCCATGACCCATATCTTTCTGTCAAATCACGGGCTCCTTGCCCTGCCACAGCAGATGCTCCACGGCCGATGCCACTTCCACCATGCCGCGAATGAAGGCCTTGTGGATGCCCGCCTGAAATTTCCTGAAGAAAAGAGGGGAGGGCAGAGCTTTTCTCTGCTGTTCCACGAGAAAATTGCAGTTGTTATTTCAAAAGAAAACTCATGGGAGAGAAAGGTCGGTGCCAAAAAATGTGGCATTTTGCGGTGACCGAAACAAAAAAAAGAAACGTTCAAAGTTGAGAGTTTCACGATGCTTCGAGCATGTTCCAAGGCTCTCAGGGAGGTCTGCGCCGAGCCAGATGTCGACCTGGAGAAAATCAGTGCAGTTCCAGTTTCAAGTCGAGATAGATATGTCTATCTATCTATCTATCTATCTATCTATCTATCTATCTATATATATATATATGTATTTACACATATGTATATATATATATACATAACAGAGTAAACCAAAAAAAAATAGAAAAGTAAAATTGCCACTATTTTAGTAGGACTTGAACTTTTCGATCTTTCTGGCGGTCGCCAAAAAAAACGTTGTACGGGCCCCACAACTGGTGGAGTGGAACGCTTCAGAGGTGCCAAAAATGATGGCTTTGTGAAAGGTCGGGCAGCCATGGCTACTCATTCAATGTCCCTTCAAAACTGCCATAGATTGAGGCTTAGATCCTCCATTTTCGGACCCGTGTTTTGTTGTGGTTCCCTGGTTCTCAGATTTGCTGCTGGCCCAAGGAACTCCCGCACGACCATTTTCCAACTTCAGCATCTGCTTGGCCCACATCCTCGCGTCGTTTCGCATGGTGCCAGCTAGTAATTAAGGTGATTTGGCAAGCATCGCTACAACTTACATCCCAATTGTAAAGGGTGATAGCCGCACTTCATTTGCTTCGCAAATGGCTTAACCCGTACATGAAATAGGGAAAGATATGACCATACCCACTTCCCTTCACCCAAAATCCATTTCACAAAAATTCCCAGCAGTGGTGGCCCCATGATCTCCCATGGCGTCACCCGCAACCTCTGCGCGCACGTGGCGGATCTCAGCAGCGCCCATTGCATCCGCGGCGAGAGCCGCGACGAGGCACTGGGCGTCCGTTCGCTCGCGCCCTCCGGCAGCGGCGGCTCTTCGAGGGCGACGGACCTGGGCCGAGGCAGAGCAGGGTTTGGGGGAAGCTTCCACCTGGAAGTGGGCGAAATGGATGCAACATCCATGCAAAATCCGAGAAATACTCTTGAAGATTGGCTTAAAAACGTGAAAAACCTATTGAACATCCACAAAAATCATCAAACCTAATCCGAGGAAGAAGTTTAACAGAAACAACTCCTAGGAATCCATCGCTCTTTCTTCTGCTCAAATCTCATTTCTAGCGGGCCAGACTCCTTTCAATTGGTTGTCAACTCCCATCAGATTGATAGAAAAATCCAATGCAAAAAAAGAAACTATTAATATTTGGAAGTCACTGCGTTTGCCGGTTGAATTCCCAGAAATCACCATCCAATTCTTAATCATTTTTAATCAAAAAGATCTTCAATTGTTGGTGAAAGGAAACTAAATCCATGTGAAAAGAAATTTAAGAGATGTGAAAGAAAACTCTATATGGGTCTGTCTTTTTCACGCATCCCTCCAAATGGCCATTTTGATAGGGAAAATCATCATCAACTATTGGATCAACCATGTTTTTCCCCAAAAGAATACGCTTCGCGGTGAAAACATATGGGTGTGTCTAAAAATGGTGTATACCAAGATGGCCATTTGCGGAAGGGAAAATGATAAAAACATATCTAGTTTGGGGGTAGCCTCCTGCAAACTAACATAGACATGGAAAACCCACGATGTGTATATCATGTTCCGAACTGGTTTCACCAGTGGTTTTCCACATCTATGCTAGTTTACGAGCCATTGTGAAACATTCTTTGACCATTAGATATATCCGTTGAATCTCCATAAAATACACCCTGATTAACCATTACCCTCTGGTAAACTAAACATAGCTATTGAAAATCCACTATAAATGGCAATTTTCCATAGTTATGTTAGTTTACCAGAGGATATTCACCATGAGATCTCCATGAAATCTCCCGTTCGCCAGGCGTCAGCGACACGGCGCGCTGTTGCCGCCGCATCGCCGCGTGCAGCGGCGGCGGCTCCATATCGCTGGAGCGCCGCCGCAGAGCCGGCGCCATCCACGGGGCCTTCAGCTTTCCTCGGCGAGTTTCAAAGGGGCTTTTCGTGGGAGGGTTCTCAGAGAATGGGGGGAAAATGGTGGGGAAACTTTGGGGTTCTGGGTGGGTATTTAACCAAACCACCAGAAGGGGTCAACTGTGTCCAGGTCTCACCACCAAAAATACTGGGAGTTGATCAACAATTGGGATTCTTGCCAACACAGTATATTATTCCCCAAATCTGTTTATACATGGAAAAACGTCGATTTAGCCAGAAAAATGTGGATCAACTATTTACGATCTGATTTTGGAACCGGAACAACCACTTGAAGGGGCCAATTCTGTCGATTCGTCTGTTTTCACCCATCCAACTGTAGATATATTAATTCACCAAAGATCCCAGTTAGCTTAGCTATAAACCGTCAAACACATGAGGTTTTACCACTAAAAATCAAGAATAAGACATCAATTACTCAGCAAAAGGGCTCAGCCCTTATGATCCCTTCACACTTTCTGGGTTCCCAAAAAAAACAAAACAGCACTAAACCCACCAAGATTCCTTTCACCTTTCCTTTGCCCTTCACTTCAACCGCCTTGCCGGCTGCCTTCTTTGGAACAGCCGCCACGGAAGCTTGTGCCGCCGGCGCAGCCGCTGCCGTCGGTGCTGCTGGTTCAGCCGGGGCGGCTGGAACGGCTTTGATTGGCTCTGCAGCTTCAGGGGCTGCAGTTGCTGCAGCAGGTGGAGGCGAAGTGCTTTGCACCGCTGGCGACTCGTTCCGGTTCGCTGAACCTTTGCCTCGCCGTGCGGCTTGCCGCTGCAACTTGCGAAATGTGTGCGATCGGGGGGTGGTCATCAAGTTGAATGACGATTTTACACCATGATCATTGGCTCTTGTTTCCGCTGGTTCTCGTCAATCCTGATATCTCTGTGTTGCTCTCCCTGGAGTCCTTCCCCATGCCGCTTGCACAACGTTCATCGATTTCACATGATGACATGGGTCTGAATCAAAATTGAGGCACCCCAAAATCAAAAAATGCATAGCAACTTAGTATTAAGAAAATAACCCAAAACATGAGTATTGTGAATAACGATCTGCAAATCCCTGGGTCCAAAATTCCAATTGGGTGTGTGCCGGTGTAGCTGGTGCGGTTGGATTTTATTCCCCCCGCCAATCGATGGTCGTATACTCCAAATCCCATTGGTGGTTGGAATCTACAAGTTTTTTTCAATTCCAATTTTTGATGGTTCAACCCCCCTCTTTTGATGCTTCAGCCGTGATGGCACCCACATTTTCTCTAAAAATGCACACATTTTCTGCGCAGTGACCTTTCATTCGCCATCGAGTTCTGAAATCCCTGCCCGGGGAGGCTGGGACGGAGGTGCTTCCCTCAACATCGCTGGACTCCTGGCCGAGTTGCGCGGCGGAGGCGGAGGAGGAGGAGGAGGAGGCGGGCGGGCGTGAGTAAGCTGTGTGTGTGTGTGTGTGGGTAAGTGTTGTGTTAGCCAAGTGGTGTGTCAGTAAGTTGTGTCAGTAAGTTGTGTCAGTAAGTTGTGTCAGTAAGTTGTGTCAGTAAGTTGTGTCAGTAAGTTGTGTCAGTAAGTTGTGTGTGTGTGTGTGTGAGTAAGTTGCGCGTGTATGTCGGTAAGTTGTGCGAGTAAGTTGTGTGTGTATCAGTAAGTGTGTCAGTCAGTCGCGTGTGTGAGTAAGCTGTGTGCGTGGGTAAGTGGTGTGTGGGTAAGTGGTGTGTGAGCACGTGGTGGGTGTGCGGGAGGCGGACTAAGGCGGAAGCGGACACGGGATCCCACACAATGATGTGGGGGACAGAAGCAAGTATGCCGCTAAGTCAAACATATATTCAACCACAATCGAAGTAAGAACCCGGCGGGGAAAGCTTGATGCATCTGAATGGCATGCATCATGGGATGCATCATCGTAGGGCAGGCCTCCGAAAGCACATCAAATTGACAAACAAAATTCAAGCTATGCTTGGGGTGGAAGTGGGCANATGGCATGCATCATGGGATGCATCATCGTAGGGCAGGCCTCCGAAAGCACATCAAATTGACAAACAAAATTCAAGCTATGCTTGGGGTGGAAGTGGGCAAGGAATCCCGCTCGGGGCCATCTGTAGCAGAAGCCGGTTTGATTCAAAACATATATTACCAACTACCGAGGTCAAAGTTCAAAATGCGCCTGCAGCTGAAATGACGCCGCAGCTGCAGCAGGTGGGGATAGTCCAGCAGCCTACAGCAGAAACCCTACCTCACTTCATTCTCAAACAAACAGGGTCCCGTCAAAACAGCANTGACGCCGCAGCTGCAGCAGGTGGGGATAGTCCAGCAGCCTACAGCAGAAACCCTACCTCACTTCATTCTCAAACAAACAGGGTCCCGTCAAAACAGCACTGGAGGCGCCTGACATGGTGCGGCTGGGTTTTGCGGACCCATTGGTCCACCCATCTGCGGAAGACATCGACGTCATTGAAAAACAAAAGCAAATGTACTCTTCAGTCAAACATATATTCAACCACAATCGAAGTAAGAACCCGGCGGGGAAAGCTTGATGCATCTGCATGGCATGCATCATGGGATGCATCATCGTAGGGCAGGCCTCCGAAAGCACATCAAATTGACAAACAAAATTCAAGCTATGCTTGGGGTGGAAGTGGGCANTGACGCCGCAGCTGCAGCAGGTGGGGATAGTCCAGCAGCCTACAGCAGAAACCCTACCTCACTTCATTCTCAAACAAACAGGGTCCCGTCAAAACAGCATTGGAGGCGCCTGACATGGTGCGGCTGGGTTTTGCGGATCCATTGGTCCACCCATCTGCGGAAGACATCGACGTCATTGAAAAACAAAAGCAAATGTACTCTTCAGTCAAACAAGTACTGAATCACAATCGAAGTAAGAACCCGGCGGGGAAAGCTTGATGCATCTGCATGGCATACATCATGGGATGCGTCATGGGATGCATCATCGTAGGGCAGGCCTCCGAAAGCAAAGCAAATCTCAAGGAATTTTGGAACTGAAAGATCCCTGCAAAAGTTCAAACATCATGATGCAATCATGTTGCCTGCATGCTCATCCCAGGGAAATTCATCAAACTCGGCGTTCCCATGTCAATCATTGCTTGAAGCACCTGTCAAAGTCACAGCATGTATGAAAGGGCTCAAGGAAGTTTCTGAAATTCAAACCATGCTTTTCATATATAAAGCAAAATAAGCGAGCGGGCGCCTGGACAGTCTCCTCAAGCCTGTGCACAGCGCCGTCCACCTTCGGTGAGAACAAGTCAGTCGGAACAAGAGGTTGCAAGACTATGTTGAAAATGCAACCCTAAACCTCACAAGTCTAGCCCAAATCGGAATGCATGTCTGCGACAATAGTTTCAGCAGTGAGGGATGAGCTCTCAGCAGCAACAGGTGGTAATTGGCGTTTGGAATGCTTTCTCAGTTTAGGTGCATTAGATGACATCACACGTCAGAGACAAGCCATGTATTTGGGTGCTGGCATGTGATGGACGTGTCCTGTCCTATGACATCTCTCTCCATGTTGTACTATTAAGTCAAGCCACACTACTCGCTTGATACTGCGCCGACTGCTCCCTATCCTTGCGCGAAGCTTCTGTCAAATCTTGGCACACGCAACTTCTGAAAGCAACCGCAGGCTTCAAAAACTCTCACCGCAAGCCACCATCACAAGCATGATCCAAAAAGCCGTCTTGTAAGTCTCAAGACCGCACTTCGAATCCAAGGTGCTCTTCTTAGCTGATGTTCTGACCGTCTGCGTGGAAAATGCCAATTCGGCTCCATGATCAGCGAGGACACTGGAAGATGAAATTCAACGTTGGAAGCCAAGGCAACTGGAGCTGCTATGAGCTGAACACATGTTGTTTCTGTTGGGCATGATCTATTTCTTAAGCCTCAACACTGAATTCAGGGTATGCAAGTGCATGAACAAAGAGTTCAGTCTTGCCGTGCTGAGTTGAAATCAAATTCAAAGACTGGCTGCTTGGCTCCAAGACCGTCAGCCTTGCTCTGGGAAGGGCCTCAGCACTGATGTGATTGACACTCAATGCAATGTGATCACCATTGAAGCATAAACTCACACTCACATGCAAAGTCTTGCCAATTGGCAAACAGCGAGCTCTAGATCCTACAGATCCTGCAGATCACAGCAGCATGAACACTAAGTGAAACAGCAGCTTCGGCCACCGTGCTTGGGCCACCATGCTACCAAGTGCTGGAACCCAGGCAATGACATGTAGCGCTGCATGTTGGTGTTACCAGTGTCGGAATCCAGACACCGATACTGCCCATGAACCCAGTGTCGGAGTCCCAGACACGGCTTGACTGAACCTTAGAACGGCCCTGACATGCATGATGCAAGCTGAAACATCATGAAAAAAACATACGTGCTGTTGTCGAACTGAAAGATCACTGCCATGCACGATGAAAGTTGAAACATCCTGAAGAGATAATGTTGACTGCATGCCCATCCCAGGGAAATTCATCAAGCTTGTGCTCGTGGCCTGGAAGATAGGTCACGGCAAATAGATCATTAGCACTAATCACAAGCTGCCTAGCAAAAAACGAACTTGCACCTGCAGCGTTGCAAAGTTGATGGTCGCACCAAGCGCCTGTCAAAGCCACAGCATGTATGAAAGGGATCAAGGGAGTTTCTGACATTCAAACAAGGCTTTTCTCAAAGCCAAAAAGGCGAGTGGGTGCCTGCTGCACGGTCTCCTCAAGCCTCTGCGCAGCGCCATCCACCTTCGGTGAGAACATGTCAGTGCGAAAAAAGGTTGCAAGACTATGTTGAAAATTCGAACTTAATCTCACAAGTCTGGCCCAAATCGGGATGCATGTCTGCGACAATAGTTTCAGCAGCGAGGGATGAGCACTCAGCAGCAACCGGTGTTAATTGGCGTTTGGAATGCTTTCTCAGTTTAGATGCATTAGATGACATCACATGTCAGAGCCAAGCCATGTATTTGACGCCCTCGCAGCAGCAGCTGGGGTGCTGGCATGTGATGGACGTGTCCTGTCCTTCAATCACCGCAGGTGGTTGTATACAAAAAAGACATGGGAAAGGACCATGATGTTGCAACATGACANGGGTGCTGGCATGTGATGGACGTGTCCTGTCCTTCAATCACCGCAGGTGGTTGTATACAAAAAAGACATGGGAAAGGACCATGATGTTGCAACATGACATCTCTCTCCATGTTGTACTATTAAGTCAAGCCACACTACTCGCTTGATACTGCGCCGACTGCTCCCTATCCTTGCGCGAAGCTTCTGTCAAATNATGACATCTCTCTCCATGTTGTACTATTAAGTCAAGCCACACTACTCGCTTGATACTGCGCCGACTGCTCCCTATCCTTGCGCGAAGCTTCTGTCAAATGCTTGGCACATGCAACTTCTGAAACCAACCGCAGGGTCCAAAAACTCTCACGGCAAACCGCCATCACGAGCATGATCTAAAAAGCCCTCTTCCAAGCTGAAAACTGCACTTCCAATCTAAGGTGCTCTCCTTTGTTGATTCTCAGGTCTCTTGCGCGCCATGATCGGTGAGGGGTTAAACTGGAAGATGTAACGATGAAAGGCACTGGGCACAAGCTTTAGCTAGCCTCTCTTTCATCCCGCTGTCTGTCTGCCCGGTTTCACGGATTCATCCATTTGGATGCATCCATCGCTGCCATGGCCTACTCGCGAACAAGTGACTCCTCGCTCAGTACTACCTTCTCCGGCTTGTCACACTTCGCTCATGTTTTCACTACCAGCCAATTTTCTCCCAATCTACATCGTCTCCAACTACTTCTCATTCTTATTCCAACTCAACTCCGACCTGTGGACTATGAGGGAAGNCTACCAGCCAATTTTCTCCCAATCTACATCGTCTCCAACTACTTCTCATTCTTATTCCAACTCAACTCCGACCTGTGGACTATGAGGGAAGTCTACCACGTCTTCTTCTTCATTATTTTTTCCTTATCTTGCTGGTCCCAGTTCAACCTTCAACACTGTCCTCAGCGGACATCTTTTGCGAGCTCGTGCGGTGGCTCATGCCCGGTGGCCTCCAACAACACTTCGGAATCATTACGTTTCCAGCCGATCTCTTCTTCATCGACATCATCTACGTCCACTTCTCTCTTTCATGACCACCATCTACTCAACTTCGTGGACTATGGTGTGAGTCTACTACATTTTCTATTACATCGACTTCTCCTTTGTCTTGCTGGAATTTTTTCACCTCTACCTGAGGTACAGGCCCGACTGNTTTTTTCACCTCTACCTGAGGTACAGGCCCGACTGACTCCAACTACAGCCATAGAGTGTTTTACTCACTCACTGAAGTTCTGCGTGTATAAATTCCTCCTTTGTACATTTCTCACTGTACAGAATGTC
>BGPT01002817.1:32255-48820 GCA_003297045.1 Symbiodinium sp. clade C Y103 | reverse complement strand
AAGTGGTCACGAACCCTGCTGTGCGTCACGGGACCGATGTTTCTGGTTTGTTGTTCTTTCCCATTTTCATTGGCTCTTTTTGTCGGTGGTCTGGGTTCCCCCTTGCCTGGTCCACTGGGTCCCGTGTATAAGGTGTATATTAGCAGCATTTCCCGAAGCTCAATGATTCCGTTTTCATTGGCTCGTCTTTGTCTCTTGATACTCCTACTTGCTGACGGAATGCTGCTGCTGACGTGCGGTTTCGACGTGAACTGCATATCGCTGTGGAAAAAAATGGCATTTTACCATCTGGTAAACGTTTACATAATTATGGACAATCACCATTTTAAATGGGAAAATCCACTATTTCTATGGCAATTTTCAATAGCTTTTTGTATGTTTACCAGAGGGTAAGTGACACCCAAATGAACAACGCTTTCCCTGTCAGAAATCCCCATTTTGAGGCCCAATTGGGTTGATCCTTTTACCGTGGAGGTTTCCTCCAAGGCGTGGCTGCACCCCAAACAGGGGCAACATCTGGATTCCGCAACAGAAAACACCATAAATCTTGGATTTCAGATAAAAATTGCGGATTTATTGCAGATTTACAACATATTTCATCATTTATCATGGTGAGTCCATCACGCTCATCGTGATTTATCCCCACAACATCTTCACAACTTTTCCATGGCAGGTGAGTATGGGTTTGGTCCTGAAGAGTCTCACCAGCAATCATCGGGAGCTCGTGGAGGCCAGGTCGGGAATTTCTGGGTGTGGTAAGCAGTTTCAACTGGGGGATTCACAGAGATTCATAATTACCCGAGGTTTCATGGTTTCTTTTTTTCAATGTGGTATGCGAAGATGGGAAAAAAAAACAGTTCTGGCAAAAAGGGGGGAGAATGAGGAATAACCTGTGGACTTTGAGGTATATACCTAATTCTAAGACAAACGCAAATCAACAAAAACAACGGGAACATCCGTGAACAGGAAAGTCTTTGTTTTGTTTTTCGAATGGGAATTGAACATCAACTGTAACTCAATGGATTGGTGAATGGGAAAATTTACAGGAAACCCCATGAAACCCCTATATTTCATGGGAAAATCCATGGTTTCCTGTAAAATTTCCCTTAAACCAATCCAATGAGTAACTGGCGAACGTATCAAGATGGCCCGGTTTTTCGGTGTTCAATCATGAGGATTTGACTCAGAAAGGATGATAGGGTTAAAGAAGCCGGCGATTTTCCATAATTTTGGGGAGGGTTCCACTTGTTGGTGCTGTATCCTGAAGATCCCATTTACATATTATATATATATACATAACTATACATATGTATCAATAATATATATATATATATTTACAGTGTGTGTATATATATATATATACACATTATGAAATATCCCTATGATTTCCCTCTGGATAATTACGAAAGGATTTTCCAGGGGGCTGAGTCTTGTCCCCATCTGGTGGTGCAGGTCATGGCCAAGAACCAGCTGGAAGGTGCGGCAAGAATCAAAAATTTTACCACCAAGCGAGGGTGCGGGATTTCGTTTGAAGTGAGTATGAGTTTTTACGTGATTTTAGATTTTACACCATGTAGATGTTTGGTATAGATGTTAATGAAAGATGTTTGACATTTTGAAGTATAGATATTTGGTAGACTTAAGATCAGCTTCCAGCTCGACTTGGAAAGACAACTCCTATTCTTTGTTCGGTCGAAGAAGAGGGTCCCCTTGCGATGGCGGGTGAAGGTCGGAAAGAGGGCATTTCCATGCCAGATTTGTTGGCTCGGCACCAAGTGTTTTCCCGACGGAAATGATGTCGGCTTATTTGAAACAGGGTCGTTCAAGGCGCAAGTCTTTCCTTCCGAGGTAGTGGCAGAGGATCGCATGATCGCCAACAATCTTACGAAACTCAGGCAGTGCTGGTGCCATTGCACTCCCCTGGTGAAGCAACAGCACTGGGTATAGATCGAAAAGTTCGTATAGTGCAATTTGGTTTTGTCGACTCATCCTAAGCTATAGGCTTCATATGGCTTCATGAGTTAGTGACTGATAAGGAATCAGTTGGTGGCTGACCTTGAGAAGTGGAATGATGACCCCAGTTACTTGGATATGCCAATAGACCCGGGTAAGCCATGCGAGTTGAGCAGTTTCAAAAAGCCCAGTTGATAGAGGGCTATACTACCCTTGTACTACCCGTCACATATTGGGGGATTACTCTCTAATCCACGAACTTTTCGGTTTTCCATGAAACCGACCATGATTTGAGGGGATCTTCCCTTTCAGTTTTAGTTCCACTGCTCAATTCGAGTGACACCCGAGCTGCCTCGAGGCGGTTGCTGAATGAACTCACCGACCACGACATTGTGGTGCAGAGGTTGGGTGGCCAAAAATATGCATCACGAACATCGAATGGTTTGCGTAGTGGCTTAAAAGCTCCATTTTTGACCCTAGCCATGCTTAGTCTTAAACATGTCTGAAGTGTCTGTCCTATATTGGGGTTGACAATTGATTCCAGACGTGGCCAAGATGGTCTTCCAATTTTCTGTGGATCCAAGTTCCACTCAGCGGCCACAATTGGGGGTTAACTCCTCATGTTTTTTTGGTCAGATTCCGAGTCCATCAAGGACCTTCAGTTGGGGTTTACAATTTACTCACTCTTGGCCGGGGAAACTCTTTACCCTTTGGTAATTTAACAGTTTTCCACGGAAAATTCCCGCATGCTTAATAGGTAAATCAGCTATAGATGGCCCACTTTCCATAGCTTCCCGATGAGATCTTCCCATTTTCGCTGCTCAAACCCTGACGATATCCACCAGGCAAGGACAAGATGGTACCACTGTCTATGCTTTGGTGGCCAAGGAACAGTTGTTGAGGCGGCGTTTGCACCCGGTTTCCAGGAGGTTCAACCTGAAGAAACATCGAGATTTTTTGGGGTGGCAACAACCATGGGGATATGTTTCATGAGGATTTAGATCCTGTGATTGGTTGAAGGGAAAATCTTCACCGGAAACACCATGGTTTTCCCCATCAAATAAAGGAGGTTTCCTGCAAATTGTCCCTTCAACCAATCCAGTGATGTGAGAGAAAAAAAAACAAATGACTGTGGGAGCCACAGCTGAACGATGGTGTTCTGGTTGGATCCTGAACCTGTGGGGATGGATGAAAACAAGTTATAATTTTGACCAGCCATAGATGCCATGGGATTTGGTCATAGGTCAGCACCTATGAGTGAACATCTTGGGACGAAATCCCTATAATTCCATCCCCCAAGTATTAAACACCCCCCATTGTATGGTCCCAGTTATGCGTCAATTCCCCTACTAAACCATGGTTTCCGGAGGTGTTTAATATCAGGCCAGATTAAACCAAGGCCATGAACTGCCATAAACTTGGCCACAAACCTCCAGTTTCGGAGGCGCTTGGCGCGGGGTGAAATGCCTGGCGGGGCGCCCAGCATCGCCCAGCATCGCCCAGCCAAAGTGATTCCATGAAGGGGGGGTATACACCCCCGAAATGTGACGTGGAACATCATCGAATCCAAAAAATCACCAAATCCAGTGGGAAAAATATGGACGCATCATTTTCCAGACCCCAGTTTTTGCGATTTCATATGAACAGTTAGGACATCTCCGCAAATACTCGTAGAGATTTAAACGGGAAAAACGGGACGTAAAGCCAACATTTTCCATGGCCATGTTTGATGACCAGGGACTAGCCGGACTAGCAACCATTTGATGCCAGCAACGGGTTCTGGGTGTACCTGCAACATTCTTCCGAAATTCGTAGGCCACAGCAACCACAGAAGATAACTCTGAGCCTAGAAGAATTCTGCTTCAACCTCCAACGCACTCATTAGGAAAGTCAGGGAATACATTTAGGTGAACAGCGCAACCTGAAGGAGCATCAGCAACAATCCAGGAGTACAAATCGCATTCACTGGGTCATGATCGGGTGGACGAACTGGGATGATCATTCAAAGATTTGTGTTACTCTCCGGCAACCAAACATGGCTGGAAAATCCACCATTTGTAGTTGGTTTTCCAAGCTGTAAACCTCTACTTAGTTCGGGGATTTTCCAGCTTGCCGTGTTTGATGACACCGGAGGATCTTTTTTTGGAAATCGAAGACCTCCATTCTGCAATCTGGTGGTGTCCTTCCGGGAAACACGATGGGTTCGCAAGCCTCCTGCTACTTCACTTGTCCGCGGGTGTTTCCAGGTGCCGATGATGCGCAGTGTGAGGACGAGGAGAAGCACATCTGCTAGATTTCTCTTAGCTGTTCACTGGCTATTGAAAAACCATGGGTTTTTCCAATTTTCGAATTTGGTAAACTGGTAAACCCAATGCCATAAACCCTCCCCAAGTTTGAGGTGGTGAAATTGGGTATACCTCTAGCAATGGGATGATGGCTATCCTGACTCCCAGTCATGGGTCAATGGGATAGCCTATGGCATTGTGGTTCCAGCCACATCGGCTTGGCTTCAGGGAATCGCTTGCACGTACCCGGTGATTTAAGAGTTTGCGAAGTTTGCGAGTGAACATCATCCACTTTTGCATACATCATCTAGAAATGGGTCATTTTCCAAGCTGTTGGATTACCAGAGGGATCCACAGGGTCAACGTCTTTTTCCCACGGCTTGGTTGATTCTTGTAGAGCAGTAGTGCAACATTTTCAATACATTGTAGCGGATGCTTCCTGAAGGTTGGTGAATGGTTCGTGACTAGTGACTACAGGAAGGGCCCCCCGAACGATAGCGAAGTTGGTGTATAAGTAAAGTAACGATTGGATTGATGTTGATGTGGCTATATCCATAATTAGATGGGGTGACAAACTAACTTGAAACTGGGGGGTCCTTTCTGTAGAGTACATCATCCCCATCTCTTCCTACTATTTTTCCATACCTCCTAAGCGAAAAGCCTGATGGAATGTGCTGGATTACTGGATCTATTCATGAATTGGGGTCCCATATGGGTGGCATGTGATTTTAGGGGGATGGGACTATATCGCTGTGAAAAATGGGGTCTCATAGCCTCAGCAACCGTTGCCATGCAGGATGGCAGCGACATGGACGATGACTGACCGGGGGTCGCAGCTCTGTTTTTTTCTGCAGTGTGTGTCACTGGACCAGGGGTGCGAATCGCGTTGCGGCGATTTGAGGGGGAAAAAAATGGAAAAAAGGAGGAACATCATGGCTTTGTGCCACATCATGTATGGTTCAATTGGGGGTCGAAACAGGGTTGCAACTGCAGAAACATTCATAATATCCAATTTCACCCAGCTTGGACGGCTTTGTGGCTTGATGACTTGAACTTGCCAAGCAAAACTGGATCGCAGCTTGGCTTGCTTCAATCAAGGCAGATGAAGGTCTGGACATGTCTGAACCAGCAGATTTGGACTGTGTGGACATGCAACATGATATCCTCAAACACGAAATCAACTGTTTTGAACTGTATTGAGAAAACACCACCTGAGAGACATGGCAATCTAAAACGCCTGCCAGTGCCAAATGATTCCTTTACATATTGGTGAATTTTTATTGCCATGTGCAATATTTCCCTAGGGTGAGTGCTGGATGCCCAACACATACAACAGTTCTGCGTAGCGTACTGCTGCGTAGCTGTCGGATGCAAGATGCATCGGGTAAAGCAGCTAAGCAGCCATCTGAAGCCGACTGCATGCCACAGCCCAGGTGGGGGTGGAAGGTTAGATCCCCATCGAAGATGGCTGGAAACTCCTCCATTTGTAGTTGATTTTCCCATGAATGAGCTCCATTTTTTTTTTTGAATTTCACCACAAAAAGTGCCATTTATTTCATCTTTTCCTTCAGGGATTTTCCAGGGCCACGGGTAGTCTTCCAGATGTTGAGAGGCGATGCCAAGGAGACAGTGGTGACATTGATCGCAGCTGGCAACAGCGGTGTGGGGCTGAGGACCAGGTGTGAAAATGTCGGATTTGTTCTCCATTTCTCGCAATTTAAACAGGGAAGATGATGAATACACCATGAAGTTTAGGGGATTTTCGAAGAATTACAGTAATAAACCTGTCATTTTCATTCATTTTCCAATATCATCAGCGGATAGAATGGTTTTTTTCCCCAATCTTAGCTGTTTGGTGATGGACCCAAGTTTCAGACCCTGGAGCCCCGGATGGTAGCGAGTGAAAGGGCGAATGTTTGGTGAGAATGTCGATGCCATTTTGGGCGATGTTCCCCATGAAAATATCTTAAACCACATCATTGACTTACCATAGCAGTGCGGAATTTTGCCCTGCCCAACAGAAAAGAGGCTGCTCGCTGCGTCAATGGATGAGGGAAGAAAACCAGCCGAGGTCATGTTTGTGCTGCCTTGATTGATGGCAACACTCATGGCTGTGACCTCGGTCTGACACGACATCAATAGATGTTTCTGGCATGTTCAAAGACTCATCGAAGTGGTTGATCCATGTTGATACCTCAAAACAAATCTGAACTTTATGGACTTGATTGGTTTCACTGGGAACTCAAATCTTCATGGTTCAGTCATGAGACAGAGAGGATTGTGTCACCTTTCGTGGTCTTGGCAAGGCAGGGTGAAGGTACAACTTCTCACCAGTCGCCCGGAGCTTTTCAAGAACCTCAATCCCAAGGCGGGCCCCGCCACTGGTGATCTGGAGGCCATTTTGATGAGTTTTTGATATCCATGATATCCTGCTTAAATTGAACTCTTTTAAGTGGGGTATTGACAAACAAAGCTCTCACTCTAGTGACTTCTGGGGTTGTACCATACTCGTACCTCCCACTCCGTAACGAAGTTCCACCGCATTCGTCGCATAAAGCGTCCCGGAAGCCACAGGTTCGCTTTCCGGACGGGCAGATGCAGGAGAAAGTTCGAAAGTGAGCTGCTCTCGAAATGGATCTGAGGAACTCCCCAGTCACTGCATGACAAATTTTTAGGGAAAAGGATGATAAACCATCAGGTTCAGGATTTTTCCCCATAATTCACCGATCATTTTCCAACAATCATTCCTCTAGGATTTCCAGACCCAAATTCCTCGGGAACATGGAACACATTTGTTGCGTCTCTTGTCGAGGAGGGACTTCTCCACCGTGTCTCGAAGAATCCCGCAGAGTCACTGGTCGCAACCGCAGAACCAGTTGTGCTATGGTCAAACCATTGGTCCCATCGGTGGAATGGTTGCCTAGAATTTGTTTGGGGATTGTCATATCAACAACTAGTATATCAACCCAAATTTTCAGAAAGCCAATCAAATCAAACGTATCTTGCTATGTTGGCCATGGTTTTGCCATATTTTGCTATAGCCATTCTATGGATTTCCATGATGATGGGCCCCATGAACCCCAAACGACCATGGCACCCTCCCGCTCAGGTTGATCCCCAACTCCGACATTGTGCTCTGGACAGGGCCCGTCACCAGCACCAAGGCGAGGGACTCACTGCAGCCGAACCATGCGACCTGCTGTGTTTTTGATTCTTCATAGACTCTACGCCGCAGACATGAAAAAACTTCCAGAATCCGCATACGTTGATGAAATCCCAAACAGTATCCCATAGTTTTTGGTGTCACGTACTCTCGGTACCCGGCAACGGTGCTGGTTTCTTGGGTGGGGTGGGGTGGGCCAATAACGTTCTCTTGCCCTTACACATGTCATGCTACGCTACTGGATGTTCTCTTGCACTGGCACACACACACACATCATGCTACGCTACTGAACTGGATGTTCTGTTGCACTTGCACACGTCATGCTACGCTACTGGATGTTCTCTTGCACTGGCACACACACACACATCATGCTACGCTACTGGATGTTCCGTTGTACTTGCACAGACACGTCATGCTACGCTACTGGATGTTCTCTTGCATTTACACACACACACACGTCATTGGGGCGGCGTGGGGTGGGCTAACAACGTTCTCTTGCCCTTACACACATACGTCATTGGGGTGCGTCCGGGACACAAGTCCTAGATAGGACTTGGATGTGGCGTAACAAAAACGTGCCACACCGCCTCAAAACAAAGAATGACAGAGTCATTAACTCACGCTTGTGGGACTATGCGTACCAGTTTGTGTACAGACATAACAAGAAACATTAGACAGACACGCCTGTGGATGAATATCTTTTTTTTCCGTCACTTTGGCTTTCATGGCTTTGCAACATGACAAACAAAAACTCTGTAAATACCACGTGAAACACGGCATTTTGACCCATTTCACCCGGGTACGGAGCAGGCCTGTTATCATGTTTTTGAAGTATAAACTCGTGGTATCCGATGAGTTCTCTGCCACAGGAAGTCTTTGAAAAACTGCAGCCCTACTTCGATGCCAATCGCACCTGCATCGGCACCATCTTTGCACAAGGCTGCGGAGATAGAACTGCAATTGGCCGAAAAGTGTTTGAATAATTCTTGGGTTTTCTTTGAAAGAAGATGTTTGGCATTGTTTGGAGGGGGTTTTCTGTCTGACATTTTCGCTGTTGCCTTCTTTTAATTCTTCCTTGAAAAATGCCGCGTGTCTTGCAAGTCCACTTGGAGGCCTTGTGCACGTGTCTGCACAGCGAATATTTGGGCCACATGTCCGCCCGAAGGCTCAGGAAAACTGCGGACAGAGCCCGAACGACATGTGATCCCTCATGGCTCCACAAGTGCAAAGCACAGGAGTGGCTGCTAAACCCAGTGGGACTGATGTTTTTATATTCGTTTTTACATGTTTTTACTATCCAATATCCAGTCATATCCAATATATTGGAAATGATCACACTCCATGACTTGGGAAATCCATTCTGAAGCAGTAGGGACAACATTCGGAACCAGCTCTTCAGCTCTGAGGATTCTTTGCGCTGCGAAACATTCCTTGGCTGTGTCGAGTCGTGAAGGCTCCGAGAGTTGTGACCGTGACCGAGACAAAGTTCGAAGATGCTCAAGCGATCCAACTTCGGCTCACTTCACGCATTGTTTTTTTTTGAAGTGTCCATCTATCCATGGATTTTTCTACATTCTTCAGATGTAAATCTCATTTTGATTCTGCACTCATGACTTGCAGCAAGTGCCAGGGTCATAGAAGACGCAATGTTTCTCTATTTCCTGGCTGAAAATGGGTGAAAGCACCAAACGGGTGAGTCACATACCCAAACCACCCAAACCCTATGAAAGTTGATCAGACAACAATCTTGCTCCCACTTTTTTGTTTGTCATAACTAGTCATAACCCTTCTCTCGGCCCACCAGGGCACACCATGAAATTCTGGTACAGCCTAAGGCCAATGCATAGGGACTTTAAATTCCGTTTTGGTCAATGAACATCCCTATGAACACTAGCTTTGAATCCTCTTTTGTTGGGCTCCCAATCTTGCTTGGTTCTCTTCATTCTGGGCAAAAAGAAGTCTCATTTTGGCTAAAGCCAAAACTTAGCTTCATTTCTTTATTCTGGTGGAACATCATGGTTATGTTTTTGCAAAGCAAACAGATCCTCGGTTCAAAAAACACCATTGTCCACTCCAGGTGGGCGAGGAGAGCGCAATCACCGGTGCCAAGAGTTCCATCGGAGTGATCACCACGTCGAACTTGTCGGAGAACTGGGTCCGCAGCCTCGAGTGAAGATTTTCAGATTCCGACAGAGATAGGACGGATAGGAAGAGAACTCGCAGATGGAGATGGAAAAACAAGAGAAGTATTTGAATATCGTGAAGTGGGCAATTTTCTGCTTTGGTGTTGGTGTTTGTTGCACCAGTTCTATGTTTTTAAGCCAGGATTAATGATCCCCCAGTCTATTTGGTGCAGGATTTCGCAACCATCCACAGAATCACGCGATTTTTGGGGTTTTCACCCTTTTACCCCCCAATCCAGCTGCGTTTTTTTCTTGCAGATTGAGATGGCAAGGTCAAAACGCAGCTGGAGCCACTCTTCGTGGTGCAAAAAAGTGGGTCCGAGTGCCCGGGCTGATGACCCTGCCAGGAGACCTCTGGTCTTGTGGCATCAGCATTTGCACCACTCGCATGGTCTTCAAAGTTTCGGAATTTTCCAGGCAAGAAAGTACTTTTTTTCCATCCGTTTCCGTTCACCTGGCAGAACATTCGCTGAAAATCTCGATTGTTTCCTCCAAAATGGGGATGTGACGGATGTGTCATCCGTCTTTCATCTCCCAAGGAAGTGGGAACCAGTGCTGGAGGTCTTGCCCGACTTCTGTCGCTCGAAACCAGGGAGTTAGGGATTGGGATTCGCATGGGTTTCGTGGGCGATTCAGCCACGAATCTGTCAAGATGACCATGGCTTCGTGAACGTCCCAACCAAGACTGTGGATATGTAATTTTGAGATGTCTACCAGCAATAGAGGGGTTTGGACTACTGCTTATGTCCTGTATTTTTCACAAGATATCATCAACCATGAATGAGAGGTTACCATGAATGATAGGTTATTGGTTGCTACTTATGGGTTATTATGCAATCTTGTGTTCTACCTACCTCATGACATGTTGGTTTCCTCCCCCTTGACCAGCCATGACATAGTCGGCTGATTGCCAAGATTGGGTTAAAGCCTTACAAAGCCTTCACTGTTAGTCCAATTGGATTGGTTGAAGGGCTAATCTACAGGACACCGACTTATTTGACTGCAAAAAACTATGGTTTGTAGATCTGCAGTAGATGTCCTGACCCAAACTGAATATAAGCATGGTCACACGAGACGAGGGGATTTCCTTTTCACAATCTTCGGGGAAATTCAGCCCAATCACCCGCAAAAAAGATGCAAGTCCTCTTGGAAGAAAATCTCAACGAATCTCAGGGCGTTGCATGATTTTTCCATGGCCAAAACTGGACCTCGGAACTCCCGTCCTAGGTCCAGTGGTCTTCAACCCAGCCAATCAGATCATCCACCCGGCGAGATATTGGGCGATGTTCCGAAACTGGAGCGGCCAGTCCGGGCTCCCAAAGGCCTGGACCTGGCGACATGGCTGAGCAGTTGTGCTGACGAAGGAAGCGGAACTATCACTGGATTGGTTTAAGGGAAAATTGAAACCGGAACCCCCTAGATTTGATGGGAAAATCCCATGGTTTCCTGTCATTTTTCCCATTCACCAATCCATTGAATGTAGCTGTTGGCTTAATTTCCAATTGCAGTTGTAAACGATCACTTTTTCAAGGCGAACAACGTGCTTTGATGTTGGATAAATATGACATAATATGACAAAATTCATGCACATTCCCCTCCCAGTGATGTTTGTTGGTTTATAACCCCCATTAACATCCATTTACTAGTTGGATATATGCATAATAAACCCTACATGGGAACTTGATATCCACAGAACCACTATTTACAACCATTTTTTCGCTCTGGCAATCAAACACTGCTGGAAAAAGCGTCTATTTAGTTCGATGATCTTGCCATATCCATAATTGATGTGTGATATATCCATATATACACATGTATATTTTGATTGCATACATATTGCATTACACTGCCCAACACATCCCAAAACTTGCTGGATTTCGCAGCCCGAGGCCCCTGCCCAAAGAGGCGGAGCCGCCGGAGTGGCTGTACCGAGATATGGACCGCAGCCCCGTGGAGGGCGTTGGGAGGGCGGAGGTTTGATGCTTGCGGAAACTGGGAATGTTATAGAACATCATAGTCCATGGTCAATGGTTATATCCATTATCTACTATGATCATTATCATTTCCATTATCATTTTTATCATTATTATTGTAGTTATTACTATGTTTTTTTTTTATCTTTATTCACTGTCATTGACCATAAACTACTGTGGATGGTTGCGAAATCCTGCGCCAGTTGATAGATGGGCAAAATCCCATTATTTATAGGGCTTCAAACATCCTTTTGGTGGTGCAGGATTTCGCACCCATCCACAGTAGTTAATTAGTGGTTAATGATAGTTGATGTTAATAACAATAATGATAGAAATGATGATGATGATGATGATGATGATGATGATGATGATGATGATGATGATGATGATGATGATGATGATATATGATAATGGTAGATGGTGGGTAATAATAGTGGTTGATGGAATATGATAGGAATCATATTGCATATCTATGGGAATATTGTTATGTTAATGATGAGGAACTAGTGATTAACAAGTTGATAATGGTTAATAGTGCTATGGGGACATCGCTGCCAGGATGCCTGAAGTGCCTCAGCCCAGGGCCTGATATACCCTCCGGTAATCAAACGTGGCTGGCTGGAAACTCCCCGAACTAAATGGAGGTTTCTAGCTAGGAAATTCTTTGAACTAAAGCGGGGATTTTCCAGCCAGCCACGTTTGATTACCGGGTGGTGTAAATCATCCTGACTGTTTGGGAATTCCCTAGGAAAGACCATGGGTTTAACTGTACAACCATCAAACAATGGGGATATTAATCATTCATAAACTTTGATTATGGTTGTGCCCCAGTTTGTAATCGCAAAGTTGGTTGAACGTTCAGTAGGTTAACCTTTGTATTCCTAGTATATAGATAGTAGAAATAGCGAATCAGTTGATGGCGCGAATATTAACCAACAAACATTTCACTGGCGGGCGGCACCATGTATCTTTTGGTGTTTTGCTTGTGGTGTAAATGCGGTGAAACAACTTTTGGAATACATGGGGTGATGGTTGATTCCGGGAATCGCCCATGAAGAACGTACAATGTATAAATGACATGTACATAAACATTTACTTGTTGATGTCCAAGATTCTGGTGATCACCCTCTGGTGAACTAATCTAGCTATGGGAAATCACCGTTTTTAAAGGGTAAATCATCTATGGACCAGTTTCCATAGCTATGTTGCTGGAGGGTACTCACTAAGGGCTCTCATCGGGAACGGTCCCCAGGGTGGTCAAAACTGGTGGGATGAGATGAGCTGTGGCTGCTCCCGGTCGATTAAGGGAATCCCGTTCTCAACCAGCTTAAAGGGAAGACAATGGGTGATTTGTGGGTTAGATTTTTGTGGGTACTGAATCGATCATCGAGAGTTCACAGGCCATTAGCACCCAGGGTGATTTGTGGGTGAATAAATTTGATAAAGATTGGGGGCTTGGCTTGCTGGTATCTTTCACATGAAGAGATAGTATACTTAGTATACCCATTCAAAACATGGGAGTCTTGCATGTTGTTTCTTCAAACAATGTTTGAGTACCGGAGCATACAGTAGTCAATGGATGAGAAATGGACACGCAATTTGTAGTTGATGAGTGACTACAACGGGTGATTTCTTCGTCGAAAGGTATTCCCAGGTAAGGACGCATCCGATCTGCTTGTGCCTACTGAGAACACGGCGTTCTTGTGGGACCCCAAAGCGAATAGACATCAAGTGCGGAACAAGGGTTTCTGGGCGTGTATTTACACGGGAAAGGACCGTATCGACTGTACCCACATTTATCAAAAACGGGTGTGTGTATTGTATATACATATATTTAATGTATACATATATCTACATAGACGTCAAGGATATGCGTATTCATTCATTAAAGCCATCATATTCAACCATCCTGGTGGAGGATGAGACTGCGGGGCAAGTGCTGGTCGTCTTGGATGAGGAGTCACTGGTGTATCATCCAAAATGGGAGTTATTTTTGGGATCTGAAACCATCCATTTTTGGGATATTTTTGTTTCTAAACAGTGACAACATGTTGAGGTTAAATGATGACATGGTAAGATGGGCTGAAAAAATCCTTGACCCAACAACCAATGTCCAATTTTGGTCGGAAACACATTTTGGACCACATTTTCGGGAGTAAATGACGACATCTTTTTTTGGAACAAAAGCAATTGCCGTTTTTCGGGTATATCATTTCCACATATCCCTAGCCCGGAAGGGGCCCTGGTAGACAACGACTGGATACTGCCGGTCCATTTTTTAGGAATACTTTTTGAGCCACAGCTAGCTGACTCCACTAGAAGTAGGATGGTCGGTTGAGCATCAAACCGTCCCATTTGTTTGAGGCCAAAAATGATTTCTGAACCATACTTCAGATTTAACACTCCACCCTTGGGCCGGAAACTTGACAAACCATTTGCGGGTCCAAAGAGGTACGCTTTCTGGGTCGCCCTTCTCAAATGGCCAATTCTTTTGTGGTTCCCTCCAAGACTTGGCCTGCGGGAGAAATTGCGGGATGCCCTGTAGTAGAAGCACCTGCAACAGTGCAGTGCCCTTTAATCAATATATAATTGAGCTCCATATATGGTTGCTTGAAACCAAGTTTTTTTTCTTGGATCCGGTTAATCCATGTCAATGATCTCATTTCTTTTCAAAGATCAGATTGTTCACTGACCAAAAATCCGTAAAAATCCCATTTTGCCATAGATCGAATTCGGTGAACCATCAATTCTTCCATTGGTTCTTGGTTCATCCCATGTTTTGGTCGGTTTTTCCCAGCACAGGAGTTGCAAGCCTTGAAGAATGCCTACTTCCTTGCCACTGGTGCCCAGGGGTGTGCCTTGGACGCCTTGGAAAAAGGGGGGATCGGATGGGATTATATGATTTCAACCAACCACCTTGATTGGTAGATGATACTAAACGATATACCAAATACCAAACCCGGCCCCTTCATTTTTTCTAGAAGGACGATAATTATTGGATCAATGCATCATTTTATGGTGATCTATAACTGGAATATATGGGATGTAGTGGAGACATAAACCAGTTGCTAAATATGTGTCGACAAGTATAAATGATGGATTTTTCTGCAAGCCACTATTCAATGGACATTTTAGGGCTGTAAAACGGAAGGACCGTATCATATAAAGGCATATTTTTGAGGGCATATCACCTTGCATATGCCTTACACAGGCCTTACATATGGTAGGTACCTCCAATTTAGGTACCTGAAATGGCCATTGAATTATCCCATTCAAACATCCTTTAGAAGCTACGTATGGTGGATGTAGGGGATGAAATCACATATGACTGGGATCATTTATGGAATGTTTAATATGAACCGGGGAAGGGACTAATAGATATGGCCAATGTGTACCCTTCAGTAAACTACTTAGCTATGGAAAACGCCCCACTTATAGATAACTTACCTATGATTTTAATGGTGATATCCCATAATTATGTTAAGTTACCAACGGGTGGTAGTTAACTTCACAAATCAGTTCGAAAAAGGCCAATCTGCCCATGCCCTCAAATTTGCATCAGAATTCGAGGGGTCACACCGGAGATTTTGCTCTTGAATTTTGCTAGGAAGAGAAAACATGCCAAAAGCGTCAACATTACCTAAGGCCAAATTAAGCATGGTATGCTGCCCTTCTGATTTTGACACTTTTACCAACTTTTGTGCGAACACAGGGTCTAGGTATGGCTGGCAACGAACTGTCGCAGCATAGCCATGGATCGAAATAATTTGTGTCCGATTTCTTTAGTCATGGGATGATTTTCCCCAATGATCTCAGAAGAACACTGGCAAGTCCGGCGATTTTTGCTCGATTCAAAAGATGGTTGGCTTATTTCATCGCGTTCTGATAAATTGCAACCACACTGGATTTTCCTCCCTTTTTAAAACGTTTTTCCCATTTTTCTCCGTTCATTTTCCCTCCATTTTTCCAGCAAAAACAGCCACGCTTCGGCTGATAGCCGAGGCAATCATGTGATACCCTTGGCCACACGGCTTTTGGAGCAGTATGGTGACCAGATCAGCGACAAGCGGGGGACCCAGGGACCCATCGCAAGAGGACAGTAATTTATGGGGGTTTCCAATGAGATAGATGTATTTGAAGAGATACAAGTCCTGGGATGTGAGATATCTCTGCCACTGACAGACTTTGGGCAAAGTGATTGGTAAATCAGTTCGTGAGGCGGAGGCGCCTCACCATGAGCAACAATGACCCTACAACGACAAGACTACTTTGAAGGCTACTTGTTTGGACTATTTTTGAAGGTCCAAACATGGTGTATCTGCAAAGTCATTTGATGTATTGATCTACCTAATGGAAAGTCCACCATAAGCATGTCCATTGATTTGACAATTTTGCTATCAAAGTTTATCAGAGAGTAATAGCATCAGAACCTGGGGAAGGACTTATTTAATTGCCTACGGCAAGCCCGCCGGCCATAGGCAATTGGCAGTCTTTTCTTGGGACCTCTGGGACTTGGGTATTGAGCAGCTTGCATTGAGCACTTAACGCGGTATTTGAAGTAGGAGCAGGAGTAGGGGTAGAAGTGCTAGTAGTAGCAGCAGCAGCAGGAGCAGCAGTAGCAGTAGCAGTAGCAGTAGTAGTAGTAGGAGGAGGAGGAGTAGTAAGTAGTAGTAGTAGGAGGAGGAGGAGTAGTAAGTAGTAGTAGTAGTAGTAGTAGTAGTAGTAGTAGTAGTAGTAGTAGTAGTAGTAGTAGTAGTAGTAGTAGNCCAGTCTGTCTGTCAAAAGCAGGGTCTGAAGTATGGCCGGCCATATTGTTTGCTTCAACCCTGTTGTGTTTAATCTTTTTTTGAGGCAGATATCATATTTAATTGCCTACGGCAAGCCCGCCGGCCATAGGCAATTGGCAGTTTTTTCTTGGGACTTCTGGGACTTGGGTATTGAGCAGATTGCATTGAGCACTTAATGTGGTATTGGGAGTAGGAGCAGGAGTAGGGGTAGAAGTGCTAGT
>BGPT01002817.1:0-11354 GCA_003297045.1 Symbiodinium sp. clade C Y103 | reverse complement strand
AGCAGTAGCAGTAGCAGTAGCAGTAGCAGTAGCAGTAGCAGTAGTAGTAGTAGTAGTAGTAGTACTAGTAGTACTAGTAGTACTAGTACTAGTACTAGTACTGGAAGTACTAGTACTGGAAGTACTAGTACTTGTACTAGTACTAGTACGAGTACTTGTACCTTGTACCTTGTACTTGTACTAGTACTTGTACTTGTACTAGTGCTGTAATAATAATCGTAGTCGTAGTAGTACTACTACTACTACCACTACTGCTACTGCTACTGCTACTGCTACTACTGCTACTACTACTACTACTACTACTACTACTGCTACTGCTACTGCTACTGCTACTGCTACTGCTACTGCTACTGCTACTGCTACTGCTACTGCTACTGCTACTGCTACTGCTACTGCTACTGCTGCTCCTGCTCCTGCTCCTGTTCCTGTTCCTGCTCCTGCTACTGCTACTGCTACTGCTACTACTGTGCTGCTGCTGCTGCTACTACGCACTTCTACCCCTACTCCTGCTCCTACTCCCAATACCACATTAACCTCAATGCAAGCTGCTCAATACCCAAGTCCCAGAGGTCCCAAGAAAAGACTGCCAATTGCCTATGGCCGGCGGGCTTGCCGTAGGCAATTAAATAGGGGATAAAAATCCGCCACCCCCTCTGGCAAATATGTGGATTGGAGTAGTAACACATCAACTTATCTGAATAGGAGATAAAAATCCGCCACCCCCTCTGGCAAATATGTGGATTGGAGTAGTAACACATCAACTTATCTGAATAGGAGATAAAAATCCGCCACCCCCTCTGGCAAATATGTGCATTGGAGTAGTAACACATCAACTTATCTTAAAAAAGGACAAAAAATCCGCCACCCCCTCTGGCAAATATGTGGATTGGAGTAGTAACATCAACTTATCTCAAATCAGACACGGTGAAACGTCAGGGTTGCAGCGGACATGTTTAGATCCCTTCACATATTCTCCAACTCCCAAACTCTTAGATCTTTAAAAGTCATCCAAATAGCGAGTGGATGGTGTCATCGTTGCAAGGGATACTCCAAATAGTTCATTGGGATCATCATCATCGAATCCACCAACCAGTTGAGATTGGTCAAATCTATGCAGTAACCAATCTATCTACTGTCCCAAAAGGATGCCGAATTTTGTGTGCAACCAGGATGGTCTTTAGATGGTCTTTAGATGGTCTTTCGATGGTCTTTCTTCATCTTCCCAGGTGTCCCGCGATTCTGTTTGGGGCTGGAAATGTACAAAACGGGGGGTTACTGTAGATGGTTAAATCCAAATCCATTGACCCGGTATAGATGATTTTCTCAGCTATATATATAGACCTCCAACGGGGATTTCCGCAGCTGGGCGCCCAAACAGCGGCGACCACGGCCAAACCAGCGAGGGCTAGGGCGATGGACGCCACCTCAGACGGGGAATTCACCAGAGGATTTTACCTCAAAAACGATGATCTTCATGGATCTTAATGTGGATTCAGAAGGATTTCTATGGATTTGTAGTAACCTTGGAAAATGTGGATTCAACCAAAAACTTGAAGGATTTGACCAAGTTGGAATTCAATTTCAGCGATAGAGATTTCAGGACTGCAGAAGTGAGGATCTAACTTTGAGAAAGATCTGATTTGACCATCAGCAGAAAGTGAGTTGTAAACCAACAGTCCACAGTTGCTGTAGTCACCTGTGATGTCCTGGGACTCAACACCAGCAATCAACGTGGGAATGTGGCCAACAAGAAAAGCGAAACTACATGAAACATCATGAAGTAGTGGATTTGCTTAAGGACTCCCTCGGGAAAATGCAACTTTCAGCTGAAACGGTGGAAGACCAGTGACTTCACCCGTTTTTAAAGCCATCTTGGGAGGTGCTCATTAAAACATGCTGACATATCTAGTTGACTGTCCCTTCAACTGCTCACACCTCCCGTGGCATCTTCACCCAGATGCCAATGAAAAGTAGGAGTAGACCCGCATGGGCAGAAAGACCATGAGCGCCTCATAGCGATGAGTCAAGTGTGCACACCTTGCTATTTTTAGCTATCTGCGGGGTCTTCAAATCGGGGATCCCCAAAACCCTTGCGTCTCAATCCTAAATGGTCTGATTTTGACGATTTGGGGGTACCACCATTTTAAAAAACCTCCATTTACAATTAAGTATCATGCATAAATGCTCCTTTAGACCAAGGCTCTGGGGCTACAAATCTGTCAAGACGTATTGCTAGCATTAAATGTGACACATTCACTTTGGACAGGTATGCCCAAAGAGATACATGATAGAATCACTGCTAAGGTGTCCTATCGCAAGAGGCCCTCTTTCTGGCCGTAAATGATTCAGGCCATCCACCTTTGAGGGGCTGGCGCAATCCTACATCTATCATCATGCTATGGGCTGAACCTCTTTTTGTGATCATCTTTGCAGGTTGGAAGACCCAGTGTTTTTTTGGTCAAATCCATTGTTTTTCCTATAGGATCACACATTTGACTGACATCCATATTCTATTTTGGTTTCACAAAAACATTTTCATCAACTCCAACGCACCCTTCAGCACCGTGCAACGCATGGCGCAAACATGAAGTCACAACGGGCGCCCGAGCCGCCAATGCACAGCTCAGAATGGCTGCAGTTTCTTGTCCAACATGGCCTCCTGAAACCTGGGATTGGATCAGATCCCTGGTGAAATCGAGGGCTAGGGCGCCGCAACAAAAGTTGGTGGCGATAGTGATGGTGTGAAGATTTTCAAGAATGAGGACAGCAGTCGAAGAAAAATCCCTAAATCAATCTGAATCATGGTTTGTTGAGCTTGTATATATGCTTTAGATGCTGAGTTACGCAAGCTGGTTCCATGGCGATTCGCAGACGCCATCCCAGTTAAACCACTTCCCATACTTGCAGCAGAGCTTCTGGTGGAAAATCTGGAATTATCCAAAATGCGAAGACTTCATCCATCAATGGGGAATGTTGCCCATCAACATGGCTATCGACATTCGTATTTCACCAGCAGGCTGGATTTCAGTGACTCATGGTCCTTGTATGTCTTAGTCCAGCATTTGTACCATGAAATGTCCTGGCTCCCACAGGGAGCACTGACAGCCGAGATATTGATCCCGTTCATCACGATGTAGACCACCAGTGCAAACCTTGCCATGCTGCAAAATATCCCACTGAGGAACTGGAGAATTGAACAAATCCTGGGAATATTCCCAAAACTACAAAAGTGGGGTTTCTTCAGGTTCTAAACCAAGGAAAAACTCAACATCACATGGACAGTTGTGACCCATCAATTTCGGCCTGGGCTCAACCATCGAACAAGACCGCACTCCAGCAACAGGTGAACTACTCGCCTTTCGACAGAGCTTAGCCAGTGGACAATCTCTGACTGGTCATGATGAGTACCGAGGATACATCCTAGTACAACCTGGAGTTATGCGGGGCTTGAAAGAAGTCTGCTCCACAAAAACCGCCTAGGTCTATGATTCATTTTCCCATTCATGTTGCCCCTATTTTCATGGCCATGGGGGGTATGTCAGCCATAAACATCCCAGCTTCCCTGCCAGGGTGCCAGATCTCTAAGGAAGTGATGAGGCCGATGAACTTTTCGCCTGTGCCTGCCAAACCGCACAACTATTTATCTAATCCCTTTCCCTCAAATTAAACACCCATCAGAAACCATGGTTTAGTGGAGGATTTACCCATTATATTTGGGACCATTTAGGATGTGTTTGATATTGGGGGATGTGAGTATTCGAATCACCACTAAGGCTGTTAGTGATTTCCTCCTCTATCACCACCACTGGATGGTTCTATTCGACACTGTGGAGTGCTTGTTGCTTTTTGAGGCTCCCTTTCTTCCTGCCATCACCCCACAATTCCCATCAATTCCCCGCGTCTCTCCATGGAACCTCCCAACAGATCGTCACGTAAGTCATGGACATGGATCGAATTTCACCAAAGATTGGATGGCCATCCGACATAGGTATTCTTGTGAAAACATTCCTGGAATTTCCTGGAGATCCCCGCACCCTGTCACACAGAGCGAGAAAGCTCTTTCTTTCAGGGGATTCCCACTGCCAAAAAGCACGTCCTGTTGGTCACTGGTATACTGAGCTGAAAATGATCTGATCCTGATGGGAAGAACTTCGATGGGAAAATCCTGAGGGATATGGCACTTCGACCCCCCAACATCATCAGTCGGTTTTACCCTCCTTGTAAACTATACCCAAGGTTGTTGGTTCCTCGCTGAATCTATACCCATTCTTGCCCGTAACAAACCCCAATCATCTATTTTGACCGAATTTGGCGTTATCCCTGATCCGCATTGCCAGTCACTTCTACTGCCGCTTACCAGTTACTAACCTTCACCATCCACTGGCATAGTCTGTGGGGGGGATAACCAACTTATTACCACCAAGTCTTGAGGCTTTTGCTGCTTTCATCTGAATTTTGATGGGACAAAGAAGTCACTATCTGGTAATTTAAGACACATATGGAGAGAATCACCAATTTTGATAGGTAACTCAACGAACTAAATGGGCCATCTATACCATTGAGCAAATTGTGAAACTACAGGAGGGTCAATTCCCACCAATATCACCATTTTTGTTGGTTAATCCTCATGAAATTCCCATGAAATCACCATCAATTCAGGCTCCCTTAGGTGTCCCATGGCGCTGTAGCTGACCTCCGAAGCCGAGGGAGGCCAAGAAGGCGAAATCGCGACCGCGCCGCGGCACCAACTGCGCTTCAGGGCTCCTGGCGTCTGAAAATCGAATGCCGCCAGATTTGATGGCTGATCATCAGTTTTCCTAGTCAAAGTGCCATTTTTGGATGGTTTTCCTTATTTTTGGACAAACCCATTGACCTCTCAATAAAAAAAAGCCCCCAAGAATGGAGGTTTATAGCTGGGAATTTCAGGGGACTCAGTTTTTTTTTCCAGCTAGCCATGTTTGAGGACAACGGAAGGTATTGAAGATTTAATCTGTGAAATAGACAGACATTCAATGGTGGAGAAACAATCCAGTATCTTCATTCGAATGACGATTTGATCTGAATATGACGATTTTATCCGAAAAAGTCAATTTTTCAATGATCAAATCTTCATACTTCACCATTTCTAAGAATAGAAACTAAAACATGAGAAGAAATACCATTGGCGTACCATTTACCACATTGCTTGGACAAATTACCCTATGACTATGGTTTTAAAACATAACATAACTATAGAAAATAGCCCATAGAAACAGATGATAAAAATGATGATTTACCGTTCTTAAACATGGTGATTGTCCAGTTCGCTACGTTAAATAGCCAAATCTCTGGTCAATATATCCCATGAATCCCAATATATCACATCACATTATATCCCTTTAGTGTCCACCACTACCCCATATTTTCATGGTTAATACCATAGTTATCCCTCACCTTGAAAATTCAAATCACATTGGAACGCGCCATTTTCGCCAAAAGAACTCGGAGTCCTTGATGCCAACTTCAAGGCCTCAAGTGGAGGCCAGTCCCATGGTCTTCCCCTGACCCCAAAAGTGTGTTCGAGTGTGTAATGAAAAGGGCATGGCAACGGAAAGTGAATAGGATTGATTTATGGAAAGTGCAACTTAGGATTGATTTTACTGATATGATTGATTTGGGAAGATTTGGGAATCTTCCAAATTTTGAGCGCACCAGAACAAGATAACAAGGACAGAATTCCAGAGGGAAAACCATCTATGAAACCGATTTTGTTCGAGCACTTCTCCGGTATTTTCAGGTTTTCAGCCAGGGTAATGTTACAGCAGTCATCCCTGAAAAAATCGATCAAAGCTGACTGAGGTTTCACCACAATCCAGTAACGAATTAACTCGACACTTGAAAGCTGCCCACAACAAGTGATCACCTTTGAGGTACCAGGAATTCCTCACCTTTATCTGACTGGGATCCTCCTCCCGGTGGCTGGGGGCCCCAGCGGAGCCGATGTAGACGCCAGTTTGAGATGTCACCAGAATGGTGATGAAGATCAACCTGGCCATGTGGCGTTCACATGACTTGGCCATTTATATCCACTGCGGGAAAATTATAAAAGGGGGATGCTGGAGAGTGGTACTGTTGTATGTTGCTTGTGGTGATTTTACGTTGACGTTCAATTTGTGATCCTTGGTTTTGATGTTTTTTGTGTGTGGGGCCACACAGAATTCTTGGCTACAGAAAAGCTTCAGAAATCGCAATCTTAAATCATCCAGCAAACAACAGCTGCCACTCAATCATTTGCCACCATTGTCAAATTGGCTATTGCTCAAAAACCATTGACCCCCAGGACTGATTTAGGACTGCCCATGACCAGCTTGGCGGGTCCTTTTTTCTCAATTTGTTGAACATTTCGAACCAAACCCAGATGGCTATGGCTCAAAATTATTGACCCTATAATTGGTTGGTTTATCTTAATTTACCATTAAAAGTTTCCATTTTTGCTACCATCATTTTGAACCAAACCCAGATCCCAATCGCAGCACAAAGGAATCGTCAGCGCGGCAAGATGGAGATGTATCCACTGAGTCTGAAAGCATACCTGCAGCGAAGGTGACCGAAGATAAAAAGGCAGGGACAGTTCACAAATGGAGAAGGAAATACATGTCACCAATAAGAGTCAATAAGAATAAGGATCCATCCATCATCATGAAATCTGACATGTGAACATGAACTCGAACAGAATTGTACATTGCCAGAGGATGGGCTGATGCCGCTTCGTCGATTCGGAGGGAGTGTATTGAGCTGCCTGACTCAAGTTTCAAGGGTGATACACCAATCCATCCCAGTCTGTAGGAAGTGCACGTTACTTGCTGCAAGAAAACTCGTTTTAACACCGTAAAACACGGCAGTTGGGACACAGTTGTTCTATGGTCAGCGAAGTCAATGGCCATGAGAATCCCACGAAAGTAGTACCAGCATACGGAATCCCCGCTTGAAAGCAATTTTAAATCTACCAAAGACGCATTTTGGGAAGATGATGCTCCTGTTTGAAAGAGTTACTTTGTGGTTCTATGTTCAATCTCAGAGCGCGTGATTTGGCGGGCCGATTTGTCCAACAATTCACAAACTGCACTGAGGCATCGCGCGGGACAGTCAGCACACCGACACCCAACACCTCAGAAGTTCAGCATGGTCAGAATCACGGCGGTCAAAACATGCCCAAACTCTGGTAATCTAGTGATCAATGGATTGGGTTAAGGGAAAAGGGAAAATTTACAGGAAACCATGGATTTTCCCATCAAATATAGAGGTTTCCTGTAAAATTTCCCATTAACCAATCCAATGAAGTGAACATCAAAAAGAGTTGGTAAGCGTTCATTTTTCATCCCTCTGTTTTATCGTCCCGTAAGTACTGATGCATCATGATGCATCTGCATATCATTAATCTATGAATCTCTCTGATCTATTGTGTGATTCACTTTTTGTTCAGGAAGGCCTCACCCCCTCAGTAGAAACTGAACACCGATTGGATTACTGGTGGAAAAATATCGAGCCAATGGGCCAGTGGGTTGATGAACTACCCACTAGCCATAGTTTTTGGTTCTATATCTAATTTCATCTAATTACCCCTACTTACAATTAAATAGCCATGCTATTACGATTCATATAGTGAGTTGAATCCTAATTTTGAGACACACCCAAATCCTGATATCATATTCTTAGTTGTATCCCGATTGAATCACCATGAAATCACCACTAACTCACAGTTTGACTGGGGATGCCCTGGTTCCGGCCCTCTGTAGTTCTTGGCCTGGCGTTGATCTCCCCTGGGGGACCCTGGCGGTGTTGGTCAAGTTGAACACTGCCTGGCAGCTTAAGCGCTGGGACTGACCTTCAATTAATTCATGGAGTCATTCAATAAAGGTTGGAACACCATCAAACTATGGGAATCTATGGGATATCTCTGCGGATACAAGTGAGAAATCATGGTTGATTAATTCTTGTATGGGAAATTATACTACCCAATTCTTTGGGGATTGTCATAATCCATTGAATGATTTGCTGACCTGTTTTGGTTACTTGTTTGATATGGAAAGTGGACAGCAAACCATGTAGCAAACCCGTCACAATATTGCCAAAGCTGGGTGATTTTTGAGCCATCCCTTTCTGGAGAATTATGATTGGGTTTACTATTGAGCGAAAATTTGGGCAGCAAAACATCTGTTGTACACCCAACAATAAATCTGCGATTTGGGGATGGTAAAAATAATTGACCACCCATTTCGGGTGAGAGGGGGGGTTATTTGGAAGTAACACATTGGGCCAGTTACAGTCACCTTCAACTGACTGAAACTGATTCACACCTAAAAATTACACCATTCATACAATGATTCGCACTACAATCAATCATTTGCGGTGAGGTCTTTCTGAGGTTTTTTCATGATTTGCCCATGGCACGGATGGCCATGAAGATCGATCAGCGCTTTATCCATATCTCACAAGAAATCAATGGTTGCAAGGAGTGCTTTTTTCTAAGCTATCACCCATATCGGTTGCGAATCCACAACTTCTACTCCAACTTCGGGATTTTGGGATTTCATCTTTGAGCTTTCCAAAAAACGCAGCGTCTACATGCAAGATATATAAGTTCTTTGGCGACCCTGAAAAAACATAGTGACTCAGAATCATTTCAACTATCTCAGCAATATGGGATGCCAGTCATTTTCACCAAAAAAAACGGGTCATTTTCCAACACCAGGATGACCAAAAATTGCAAGGCTTGGAGTTCCCCGCAATCTGGCCGATCCGGACGCCTGACACACACACTTTGTGATGCCTTTCCCATATGGCGAACTGAATCAAAACCTTGGTACCTTCTGTTCACCCTAAAATAGCTGGGATTTATGGATCTTCATCCAACTAAAATTGATCATAATAGGTTTTGACCCATCCCCATATTCATTTTAATCACATATACCATCATTTCGAAAAAAAAAACATAGCTTGCATGGTTTATTGTTGTTGTGCCATTGTCTTTGGTCATAGTATATTCACATCCGATTTTTTTGTCGGTGACACTGCCATAGTTGCTCATGATCTCCTTGCTCTTGTTTATCTACTGTCAATGAATTGAGGTTGATCACCTTCTAATCATTATGAATATTGTTGGTGATAATGCTGGTAAAGCAATAAGATCCACCATCCCCAATTTTACGGTTTTTATGGGTGCTGAAAAACCATTAATCCATATGGTTGGTTTATGGCATTGCTTTACTAACATTGGTTCTAACCCACCATACCTGCAGACCCAGCCTCCTGCACGGTGAGCTCGTGGCCATCGTCCGAGAAACTGGGACAAGGTTCGGTGGAGTTGTGAATGGAAGGCTCGTTGCCACAACCACTACGAATGGGGGTACAGTTCTGACTATTGATGGGCATGACCATAAGAACTGAACAAACATGCAATCTTGAGAAGAAACACTTGTCAACAACTATCTTCAATCTACTGTCTATATGTTGAATACAAAGCTTGGTGAGGGTACAGCCCCTGTTACAAGTGTACTAACACTACTTAGTCCATTTACAACCCAGGCTATAACCTAGTTGCCAAGTGGGATGAACTATAACCTATATTACAAGCTGTCCATTTATCTTTGAAACCTTTCAAACAAATGTTGCACGTCCTGGCCTGGCTGCTGTAGTGGTTGCGCCTGAACAAGTTGCAATGGGAACATGGAATTGGAAATGATCCTTGGAATATTCTGGATAGTTCATATCGACATAGATATATAATCTATATATCACACACATATATATATAATATGTGTATCGAATTCCAATTTGTTGATCCATGATTGATATTTTTTGATGGTTTCATCAAAATAAAGCGTCATTTCTGTCGAGGTGAGGTTGGTAAGACTTGCACAGGTCATCAGGGGCTTGGGTGTCCACTGGACCCCCAAGCAGGTCATCCAGTACAAAGTTAGGAAAGAAATAGGATCGTCCACGATCCCAAAATTTACCAATTTTATGGGTGGTATAAACCATCAATCCATATGGGTGGTTTATGGCGTTGCTTTACTAGTAACATTAGCATGGTTGGATATGGTTGGTGTGAAGAAAACCATTGCATGAAACGGTCTGGCGATGAGCCATTGCAGTCTGTAATTGGTGAAGAAATATGCCAATAGATTTTATGATTGTATACATTCTCGTTAAAAACCATACACACAATCAAATAAACTGCTATCACCATCATCATCATCATCATCATCATCCTCATCATCCTCATCATCATCATCATCATCATCATCATCATCCTCATCTACATCTATAGATACATATGCACATGCATATGCATATGCATATACACAGACATATACATGGAGGTTTCCAAAAAAATGGGGGTACCCCAAATTCATCATCCATTGTTTACCATCGTGTTTTTTCCAGAATCAACCATCCATAGTGGGGGAAACCGTCATCTCCAAACCTGGGCTCGCATCCTCGCAATCCAGTAATGGCTCGCCTTGGCCGATGGAGCCAAGTGGCCCCCCCCTGGTGACGGAACGGAGAAATCATGGCAGATGTTCAAATACTGAAGAAAATCACTGTAAACAAATGTCACCAGAAGAATTGAGAAACTTCACGATTTTTTTCGGTCTGATATTTTCATTGATGTTCTTCTTTTTTGGGAACGTTCTCCCAGACAATTGTTTAAAATCATTTGGCAGAGTCATGACAACGTCCCTTCGCATCACTGAAACTTCAGCAATGACAATCTCCGAATTCACTTGGCAGTCACAATGATTGAAATCTTTATACATTGATGTATAGAATCACCCAGGCTAAAGACCAGACTATACAAACGAACAAATCGTTGAACAAACCATATGTGGCCAGCGGGTTTTTCCTATCTCGATGAAACTATGTTGACATCTTCGGAAGGTAAGGTCTTCTCATTATACCAACTGGCAGATACATCCCTCGAGAAATTACCGCAAACCGTTTTTTCCCCACATCTTTGTGTGGGGTTGTTGTTTTTTGTTGTGTACCCGTCGCCCGCCTCCGTCCGCCCGCCGCTTCCGTTACTCACCCACAACTTACNACACAACTTACTCACACACAACTTGCTCACACACAACTTACTCACACACAACTTGCTCACACACAACTTACTCACACACAACTTGACAACACACAACTTACTCACACACAACTTGCTCACACACAACTTACTCACACACAACTTGCTCACCCACAACTTACTCACACACAACTTACTCACACACAACTTGCTCACACACAACTTGCTCACACACAACTTACTCACACACAACTTGACAACACACAACTTGCTCACACACAACTTACTCACACAC